>CM037872.1:35324765-35330760 GCA_021292105.1 Anadara kagoshimensis | reverse complement strand
GCAGATAATACCAATCTTGCTTATAAACAAGCAATACAGTGTATTGACACATTTAGAACTAGATACAATATTCCTCTTTGTTGGCCACCACCGTTGTTGCAAATTACACGGTTTGTTGGTTTTTTTATCCTTAAATGTATATTCTCCATCAACTATAAGGTTATATATTTCAGGTTTAAGTTTTAAACTGAAAATTGAAGCGAATTATGATATTACCAAATCTTTTGTTGCACAAAAAATGATCGGTGGCAGTCATACACTTTACAAAGTTAAAGATGTTAGACAACCAATTACATTTGATATTTTACAGAAATTGAATTCTAGTTTAAAATACATCTGTAGCTCACGATATGAAACTATAATGTTTCAGTGTGCATTTAGCCTTGCTTATGCCGCATTTTTCGAGTAAGTGAAATAACCATTACAAATAACGTTTCAATTGATCATGTCATTAGTATTAATGACGTTTTTATTGATTCGGTAAATAACCAGTTGTTTGTGTATATAAAATTTCAAAAACAGATCAAACTGGAAAGTTTACCACTTTAGTCATTCAAACAAATTCTGTTAATGATGTGTGTCCTATACATACCTTGAGGGCATTTTTGTGCATTATACCACATATTTCAGGACCACTGTTTTGTCATCTAAATCGAAATGCGTTGACTAGATTTCAGTTTCACAGTGTTCTTAAAAAGACTTTACAGTTTTCAGATTCAGATGTTAAAGCATATAATACACATTCATTTAGAATTGGTGCAGCAACAACTGCCTATATGGCAGGAAAGTCTGACGATGAAATAAAATGTATGGGTCATTGGTCGTCAACGTCATTCCAATGTACCTCAGAATTTCTTTCAATTAATTTTTTCAGACTTAAAAGATATTTGGATCATTGGTTCATCACTTATCAAAAAGGGCCTCCACGCACACGAAAACAAGATCAACTGGAGTTAATCTGGGCCTAGACAGACTAAACTATCATATCTTATGGGTTGGACACCCTGGTATGACTTGGTCTATGGTCGATGGCACTATAAATAGCAGGCTGCGATTGAGAGGACCCCCAGCTGTTATTCTTATACATTGTGGGGGTAATGATATTTGTTCTATAAACAATGGACAACTATTATATGACATTAAAACTACATTTTATAATTTAAATAATTTTTGCCCAATACACTTTTAATATGGTCTTATATTTTGCCTCGCTGAAGTTGGTACGGTGCTAGGAATACCGTATCTGTTAATAAATCTCGCATTCGCATTAACCGTGGGGTTAGATCTTACTTGCATCGTTTAGGTGGTAAAGCTATTCAGCATTTAGATTTTGAAGACTTGCATTCGGCATTGTTTCATGATGATGGTGTACATTTATCGTACATAGGTAATGATATTTTTATCAATGATTTACAGTCGGGATTAGAATTATTCATTAAGTCCCATGTACGACAATTGTATCCAGATGAAATTATTTGAAAGTTTAGCTGTAATCAAAGTTATTGTTAATAACATGCAGTTAGATAATCATGCGTTTATCAGTTTTTATCAATAGTTGGTTGTTGTTTGATTTTTATTACTTGTTTAAATTTATAACACTTATACTGTTATGTTATTTAAAGTTATTTGATGTGTTGGTTGATAACACATATTACATTGATAAAATTTAGTTGATGTGTTGGTTGATAACACATAAAGTTAGTTGATGAGTTGGTTGATAATACATAAGTTAGTTGAGTTGTTGGTTGATAACACATATTACATTTATAAAGTTAGTTGATGTGTTGGTTGATGACATAAAGTTAATTGATGTGTTGGTTGATGACACATAAAGTTAGTTGATGTGTTGGTTGATAACACATTTATAAAGTTAGTTGATGTGTTGGTTGGTGACACATAAAATTAGTTGATGTGTTGGTTGATAACACATTTATAAAGTTAGTTGATGTGTTGGTTATAACACATATATACTGTCATCGGTAATTATCAACAGTTAGTTGATGTGTTTAATTTGTTGTTGATAACAGTTATTATTTTATTGGTGGTGGTTACTTACGCTGATACTTCCGTTATTTGGATAATTGCTATTTCATTTACCTCATGCAATATAAATTATCTACCTCTTTGTCATCACTCGCCAGTATTATTTTAAATTTATTGTTTTCTGCACTTTTTGTCATGGTTTGATAAATTTGTTGACGATGCTATTGGTGATAGCATTTTGCGAAATTTATCATTTATGTGTTGTGTTCACTGGTTGCCCAGTTGATGTATCCGGAAGATGCATATGTTGGTGGCCCTCCATATCTCTTCTAAGTGACAAATCTTAAATGTCGACGATTTTAATTATCGTTGATCAGTTGTATAATATTAGTTTAATTGTTATTATCTATTGTTTAATCCTATTATTTTTAATAAATCCATGACAAAAAAGTGCCAAATAGAAAATACTATATTGTTGTTTTTATTTGCTTTCAAGACTGAATATATAATAATACAATTTAATTTATAGAAATTAAATTAATTTATTATATTGAAGTAATTTCGTCAATTTTTCGTCTGCTATTATTTTTGTCTTAATCATAAGATGCTCGTCACGTATGATTTCATTCATTGTTAAGCGGCATTCACGCATATAAATCGTGCACGTTCCTCGTGGTCACCTCACTTTTGATTTTGACCAGAAGGCAAGCAGATCAAAAAATCACTACAATAATCCCACCCAATGTAGATCAAATTTCTACTGTTTCTTATTGTATATTTTCAGCTTTTCTCACATGACGTCATGGATTTAGAATGGATAAAGTTTAAACCGTTCATGGTATATTTTGTGGATGGAAAGATGTATTTTAGGACATTATAGCATCAGCGGAATTTATCATTTATGTGTTGTGTTCACTGGTTGCCCAGTTGATGTATTCGAAAGATGCATATGTTGATGGCCCTCCATATCTCGTCTTAGTGACAATTCTTAAATGTCGACGATTTTAATTATCGTTGATCAGTTGTATAATACTAGTTTAATTGTCATCATCTGTTGTTTAATCCTATTATATTTAATAAATCCATGACAAAAAAGTGCCAAATAAAAATTACTATATTGTTGTTTTTATTTGCTTTCAAAACTGAATATATAAATCACTCTTTGAAAAAATATCCAATTAGGTCAGCAAATTTTGTATTCTGTTTTTGTTTGTTGCCAAATGATATAACTCTGCATACAGACAAAACGATTATTCTTAATTTGAAGACAATTTGTATAACATCTATCCTTTTACCTCAGTTATGTACTTCACCACACAAAAGGTTACATTTGAAGTTGTATGGCAAACATGATAACTGCAGTCAATTTTTTATATACAGCATTGCATATTTTTCCTGTTTATGGTATATTTGTTTCACAGGTTTTTTTGTTTTTTTTTTTTTTTTTTTTTTTGTTAATACAACAAATCAAGCTTCTTGCTATTACATTTTGACACGTATTTTTATTCCCAAGCCTGAGCCTATCAATTATCAAGGCATTTAAAATGTATTATGGCTGTTTATTGTTAATATGTGTTTATGTCTCTGTATTCAACATTATCCTTGGTATATTTAAATTCCCATTGCCCCATGTTTCGTCCATTCTCAATTTGAATCTCATACGTAACAGATGAAGCTAGCTCACGGGGTAGTCTTCAACCTAACTTCTGGAGAACCTGGCCTAACTTCAGGATGGAGTTCACATTTTAACATCAATATTTGGGTTCCAGTTAACAATGATTTTGTTTGCTTTTGGAATTTTAAGGCAACTTTTATGTTTGTGTTAAGTTTTGATATTGTCTGTGATTTCGTTGAAATAATCGATTCTATTTGGGAATTTTCATCTGAATGCATTGGTCTACATTACCTTAGAACTTAGAATTTATTACATATATATATCTAACTTAATCGTTACCGACTACGGATAGCGATTGGGGATAACATAGAAGTTAAAATAAATTTTATGTAACTCGTAATTAATGCTTTTATATATGTAATGAAAAATATCATGAAACATATTTTGTTTATTCGAACTAATAAAGTAATATACTTGCAAGTTACATAATATATCTTGTAACAAAACCTTATTCTATGGTTTTTCTGACCTGTTCAAAATACACAAGATGAAAAACTGTCTATAAGCCAGCTTATAGGTGGCTTATAGGGGGCTTATAGAGGGCTTATAGAGGGCTTATAGAGGGCTATAAGCCATCTATAAGCCGTTTATAGATGACCTATAAGCCATCTATAAGCCGGCTTATAGATGGCTTATTGGCACTCAAAATATAAGCCATCTATAAACCACCTATAAACCACCTATATGCCTTCTGTCAGTAGAAGTAAATTTTAAAGATCTTTAATTTGGTTTTAAGATTTTAAGGGTTTGTTTCAACAAACAAATACAGAAAACAAATTTCAATATATATTATTTTAACTTTAAAATAATATAAATATATTATAAATAATTATTACTTTCCTAACTAATTTCTTATTTAAAAAATATTTATTTTATTGTTATGAATTATTTTATTTTATTAATTTTATTTCTTTTTAGTTTAATAATAAAATTATTTAATTGTAATTAAAAAATTCATTCTATTAATTTTTTATGTTTTTTCTTGTATTTGTTTATCTTTTTATTCACATATTTATTTTATTTGATGTTATTTTTCCTGAAATCACATATAATTACTATTACTCTACTTACTCAATTTTGCCCCCAGCGGGACTTGAACTCGCGATCCTTGGTTCTCCTGACTACAGTCTGATTCTCAATCTACATCCTTATCCATTAGGCCACGGAGGACACGAACTCAAATCACTTATTTTAAATGTTATTAGTACCCAGTTATCTAAGATGTGATCACGTGACTAGCTCTTAAACTTTCAGATTTTTATAAACTATAAATAATAAATATATTTGATTTTAGTCATTTTTTTACATATTTTTATTTATTTATATATTATTATTATTATAATTATTATTATTATTATTATCATTATTATTATAGTTTGTCTTTCATTAGAAGAATAATTTTTAGGGTTACTGACCCA
This sequence comes from Anadara kagoshimensis, assembly GCA_021292105.1. Taxonomy (NCBI): domain Eukaryota; kingdom Metazoa; phylum Mollusca; class Bivalvia; order Arcoida; family Arcidae; genus Anadara; species Anadara kagoshimensis. The sequence continues at coordinate 35,325,684 of CM037872.1, read as the reverse complement.
AGATATCAAAAGGAAGACAGAAAGTCAATCTCACCTGTAATATACTGATGTATCTGGCTGGTAGAGATAAATTATGAAGATCAATCATCGATCAGATGTTTGGTTAATATATATTATTTATATATTCAATAATGCTTGAGATCAAACTGTAAATTTTATTAAAAATTGTCCATTATAATATAGTTTTTTATTGTAATACCGGTACTTGTTTTTTTTTATTGGTGGATAATCTTCAAAAGAAAATATAGAACAAGTTAAAAGATAGAAATACAAGTTTCAATGTTATTTTGTAATAATCTATCCATATATCATAGAAAATAAAAAAAAACGAATGACTGACACTGATGTAATGGTTTTAGATTTCACATGAAATTGTTTTATGAGAGAAAGAAGAAGTGAAGTATTTTTAAACCGCATGAGAGAAAGTTATATAAATAATTTCACTATGTAACAAATTATAAAATTCTTAGAGAGAGAGAGACTGGGGAGAGAGAGTATTACACATTAATGTGTTGCTTTATGCCAATAAATACTATAATTATATATGTACTTGCGGAAATGTCTTATACTGTTTGAAATGTTTCTAGAGAACACTTTTTTCAACATACCGAACAACAGGATGTATTTATAAGTTAAGTCTGGCATATTTGAAATCCGATTAATTTGGTTAATTTTCAAGATATTCATAAATTTGAGGTGTCATTCTGAAGATCTCTCTTAGCATATTACATCTATATTTTTATTTTGTCGATATTTCTTATTGCAACCCGGTACTTGAGCCCACCTTACCCAAAATCCGTGTATAGAAAACGCATATGGTATGACACTTAGTTTATGTGATATTTTATTCTATTTTATTTTTTTATAAATATTTGAAAATACGGTATATATTCTATTATCATAAATAAAAATCTTTTTA
>CM037872.1:35147265-35319765 GCA_021292105.1 Anadara kagoshimensis | reverse complement strand
CACTTTGTTGCTGAATAATTCACAATATGAAACTATTATATTTTTAAAATACAATAAACACAATTCGTTCCTTCACTCAAATGTCATTTCATGACTGCGTACAAATAAAGTTATAAGAATGCAGAAAAGATATACAAAGAGAGATAACACTTGCAGATTAAAACAACATTATTTGAGTGCATATTGTTTTGGTAAATATACCCAACAATGGATCGTTGACATTTGTAATGCTTTTGACGTTTGTTTTCAAGAAAAAATAATATAATTTGTGACGTTTGAATATTATGATTCAAAAAATGATTAAAAAAGTTTTCACACAGATTTCTAAATGAATTAAAACCCGATTTGGCCATTGGCTTTCTAAATGTTCTAAATTTTCTCATATAAATACCACGAGAAGAGTGAAGGACAAAAAATCATTTAGACAATTCAATTTATTTTTTGTTGCCGATGGAGTAAATGTTTGTATAAAAATATTATTACACTTTAAGTAAGGCAGTGTGCTCCGAATGGTAAGCACTTAATGATTAGCTTGCATAACCCACCACGGTATGTAATCATAATTTGGAATGTGGAACATGGAACTATGGGACGTCAAATTTATCCAGGGTAAATTTTGACAAGTATGATCATACTTGCGTCAAAAAATCATTTGTAGCAGCTTGTTTCACTGTATGAATTTCCGTAGTGTCAACAAGCTCTATATAATATACAATATTAAATAATATTTATTTATTTACAACTGCGGATTCATTTTCGTTAAATATTTATTTTAATAACTTTATAAAATTCATGTATTTTTATATATAATTTATATCAGAGACTACGTATTTATCTATTTTGTATCCAATGATATTGCATTTTTATCATATTTTTTATTAATTTACAAATCAAATTCGTGATTTATTTTCAGTAAATATTTTTTAATTTTAATTACATTATAGACTATTCATGTATTTATTTTATATATTATTTATATCAGAGACTAAGTATTTAACTATTTTTATTTTTTAATCTTGTGTTACCGCATTTTTAGCATTCATGATTAATTTTCAGTAAGTATTTATTTATTTATTTATTTATTTAACTACTTTAAAACTATTTAATATGTATTTTTAACACATTATTTATATCAGAGATTGGGCATTTATATATCATTATTCTATAATTTAATTGAAATAAAATATATCCATGGTTATCAAAATATAACATTATTTACTTTTTGATACGAATATGATTTAGTGTAGTATGTTCTAATATAATATGATTGGAAATGAGATACAATTTCTAGATCACTATTTGTCAAGCCACTCATATTATCTTAGAATATTACACAGGTAAGAAAGTGGTCTTTACAATATACATGTATATTATTGATGGTATCATCACCTATTGACGTTTAAACATTAAAAGTTTACCTGGGCACCTCATTGATAAACCCTCCAGTTAGTTTATTACCTGATATAGCCTTGGAATGAAGAGTTTTGGTTCTTGAAATTCTTAGAACATATTCTTGATAATGTTTAAACATTTAATGCAGTAAATCAGGTTTCTGCTTTTACATGTCATATCTGCATTCGCAAATATTTTGCCTCCGTTATCTATTATTATTTCAGGACCAGTGTGTAAATAATTACAAGTACCACATCTGCTGTCATTGCATTTATTGACTTTAAAAAATTCTAGTCTCTTCATGCAGTATAAATCGGACTTTAGTAAGCATTTGTTTCAGGTTTGGTGGTTGTCGTCTATTCCTAATTAGATTTGTGTTTGCGACTAAATCTTTCAGTTTCCGACTTTCCTGAATATTTGGCAGGTTTGATCTTGCAATGTTATATATGTCCGTATTGCGCAGGTTGTAGGTTAGAACAAAAGGGATAATATCCTGGACATCATTCGTTTATTACATTATTATTAACATATATTAAACATTTCATAGTTACCTATTACACTAACACTTCTTACCCAGTAGATACGGCATGCAACGTACTTTTTTAGATCAATACAAACTTGGTAGAAAGATGAAGTGATATTTACTATTTATTAATTCTGATATTTATAGTAACAGTCATATAAGGAAACAAAGTTTTATATCTACCTTCGAAGCACCTTCATTGAAATCCGTATAACGATTTAAAGTGGATAAAGTTTATGCATACAAACTAAAAATCACATGTATGTATTCATTTAATTCTATTGTTGGTTCAGCTTTAAGAAAAGAAAATACAATCAGATAAAGTGGGTTTGACAACAACTGTAAGTGTTACCTCCCTTTATACGTCTATTCTGTGTTTTTATAATCTGATTTTGAAGGCAAAAACTATATGGCATTGAAGTGAATGAAATATTTATTATGATTCTATTTTCAAAATAAAATGAAGTTTCATATTTTGAATAATTCAGCAATGAAGTATCTTAAACTTGTTTTTGGCAAATATTGTGCATACACTCTCATTAATAAAACTCCACCAAAATGGTGGACGTAAAAACTGAGATATTATTTAACAACTTATTAGAATATAATTGCGGCATAAATGCATAACAGTTATAGCATTGGTAGCATAGCAACAGCAATACCGAACCACAAAATATAAATACACACTATAACATTAATCAAACACAAACATACCAATACATGTCCAGATCACAATCCCAATGCAAATTTTAAAAATTGAAAGCTTGTAAATGTATTCAACAGTAGTTAGGAAAATGCCGGTTCTGGCGCACTTCCGGTCGATTTCCCCGTTAATTTAATATGGGGAGTCTTGTCCCACTTTAGCCGTCCCACCCCGGTGCGTGGGACGGAGATAGGTTGGCAGGTCAAGGGTGTTTATGTTGTAGTTAATCACCCGTAACATGATAAGATCCTTCCCTAGTGTAAGGGACACCGAAACCGTCAATTCCAGGTGCATGGGACGGAGATAGTATAGACAGGTGAAGGGTGTTTATATTTGTAGTTAATCACCCATAACAAGTCCTTTCCCTAGTATGGTTTGCAGGTACATTTTGTTTATACGTGTATTTATAGTTAATCGCCCTCGACATAATAGGTCTAATTTTAGCAGACGACAAAGTGTGGTAAAGTCAAGTATATTGTGTGTTTTAAATAAAGACAAAGACTACCAGTTTTATCTACAACCATTTATTTACAAATTAAAAACGTTTATACATAACCCCCATATACAGCCCTAACATCGAGTGCCGCCCAGTACTGGTTGATCTGTCTCTATTATGTACAACAAGTACTGAAGATCTTAACATGAGTGCACGGAAGTATTCGTTACGGTACATGCTCACATGTGGCCTATTCTAGAACATTCTTTAAACACGTCTATACATGAATTTAACATTGCAAGTGGTTGTGCAATAAAGGGGATTCCCCTAAAAAATTTCCTAGCGTTACCTATTTACCGTAAATTTTCAAATATATAACGTTTTCTTTTATTGTTATACTGTTTTGAATAATAAAAAAGTTATGATCGTTTTTGTAACAACATGCAACATTTTCAACGTTAATCCTATATACAGCCACAGGTGAAAATCTTAAAAGCTGTGTAGACCGACATAAGCGCCCGTAGGTCGCCCAAACATATTGTCAGTAATGCTGCAGTGGCCACAAGACCAACTCCCTCCTTTAAAGGTCACCGGTCACCAAAAACCGATTTTTGTTTAGTACTTCTTTCCGGAAGATTACATCATAATAAGTCGATTTAGCCACAAATAACATTTTTTAATCATTTCTGTCCTTTTCTACAGCGTAAATTAAAGTCCTGAAAATGTTGAAAAACTGTGTTATCTCTCTTTGGTAGTAAAAGGGCACAAAACCGGAAGTGACGCAGAAGGTGTTATCCCAGCTATTTAGTAAATGAAGCTTGTATAGTGACCTGTATTTATTACCCAGATTTGTCGGAAATAACCTCTAGTGTTTTTATATATTTATTGATTTTTTAGCATCTGGTATTTCAGTTTCCTTCAGCAGAAAAAAAAAATAAACATAATAATAAGAAATAAATAAAGAAAAAAACTATATTTGTGTTTGCTCTAAGTATGATATAGTATTTACTAATACTTTTACAAAACATAATTTTACATTTCTTTTGAAATTTATTTATTTATTTATTTATTTATTCATTCATGTTTAATATCATTTTAATTATCTTTAAATATCTCTTTGAGTTATTTATTTATTTATTTATTTATGTATTTGTTTATTTATTTATTTATCACAACAATTAATAAAAAGAACCCAAATTTCCGTTTTTTATTTAAAATATTGTTCACTTTAATTTTTATTAATATTTGATACCATTTTAATTATTTTTAATATCTCTGATTAATTAAATTAATTAATTAAGTTATTTATTTATTTATTTATTTATTTATTTATTTATTTATTTATTTATTTATTTATTTATCATAAGGAATAATAAAAAGAACTAATTTTTTTTTTTAAATCTTTTCTTCTCTCTAGTACAGCTATATTATGACCTCAAATTGATTTTAATTCATATTTGTTTTAGAAATTGTCTAATTTTTAATTCCTTTTTAGATTAAAATCAAAGATTTATTATTTTTTTTATTTACCCACGTAATGAATAAAAAACACGTTTTCGGGTAGAATCTGGGTCCAAGACTTATCAAAATAAAGGTTTAAAAAATAATTTCTTATTGTCTCTCAAATAAAATATTTCACCCCAGTATTACTTAGATATGAACAATTTCAATTCAATAGCTTCCTATTCCTTATTTGCAGTAAGTTTAATAATAATAATAATTTTAATGGGATGAAAAGAACGTCATCAAAATGTGATACCCGACTAACTAAGGACTCAAAACTCGAGTAAAACATTCTTTCATTTATCCACGATAAATTAATATCGTTCAAAGTGTGATTTACATCCCCTCACATACCAGTAATTAAGGGATTATCAATATGCTACATTGGGAAACATTCTGATTAGGAGAAGACATCTACCACCTGTAATTAACAGAGTTTACCTTACAATATGCAACGTACGTATATCTATATGATATACCCGGTAAATGTTATTTGTCATTTTTTGATGGATTCTGAAAATCGAATAAATTAAAGTTAAATTAGATTAGTTAATTTGAACAAGACATACGTTTCTGTTTGAACGTGTGAATTGGTGAACTGATTGAATAACGGAATTAAATTAATTTTGAAAATTATAATTGTTTAAAATCTATATATTTGACTGAATTCATTCATAATAATTTGAATTGTCTTCAATGATTTTACCACTCTTATTTCCCTGACTTATCTCGTAATGTTTAATCTGAATACATTCAAAACAATTAAAAAGCTGCATGAAGGACTTGTGTAAATCTGGCTTTAATTTGTTCTGAATTTTGTGAAAAAAACATGTTCATCGGTCGTTGTAATTTTATTATATCCAAACTTTACAAAATATGTCATTTTGATTTGCAATCAAACTTTAAAAGCCTTCAAAACACCACATAAACCCACATGTAATATATGGATACATATATAGGTAATGTGTCTTTCCTCAGCAGCTTAACACCATGTACGTCATCAATTAGGTCGCCGGAAAGTTACGAGCGGTGTCGGAAACTACCGAGTATTAGCAAGCCGTTTAGGTAAGGCTTTAGTGTATTACAGGTAAATGTAAGGCGTGGGAAACCGTCAGACTCATCAATATTGATTATTCTACCCATAGGAATGCAAAATACAAAATTGATAAATTTGGTGACCGGTGACCTTTAAGGCACTTTAAGGAATCCTTAAAGATGTATTAAGATAATATAATGTCATATCAACCACAGCGTTTAAAAAGTTTTTGCACAAAGCGCTTTTAATGCATTGATAGGGACGTACTATAAAACATCGCTGTTAATTTAGAAGCAAGCCCCTGTGAATCAACTTTAATGGGGAGTGTAAAGCACCAACACACATCGGGATGATAGAAATTAGAATATTTCATAATTTGTAAGAAAAACAAGACTTAATTGAGAAATAGAAACGTGGTCAACTTACTATTACTACTATGGTCACTCTTAATTTTTACACTAAAAGGTAGTTCCTATCTGGTAACCCGTTATTTTTATGGAAACGGACACAAAAAAAGACATAATAACAACCCCGACAATTTATCATACAGTACAGTAATGAAAAGAGAAAATTTTCATGTCTTTCTAATTATAAACAAAAACATAATAAAATTAGAATAATGTCAATAAAGTGACGAAACGCATAATTACCTTGTTTTGGTAAAGTACCAACGAACAATTCAAGAGATGTTACTCTACAAGAAGGATAAAAAACATCTTTACTGTAAACAATATGGCTGCTTCTTCAAGCTATTTCTCCGGAGTCTTGAAAAAGCGGCACGTGACTTACCGACGCAATTCGGTTTGTTAAAAAACCGTCAACGCGCAAGCAGAACGAGGCTAACACTGTATTTATATTAGCAACCTATGCAAATTACATAACTAGGAAGTTTTTAATATGCCGGTTGCACGCTTTGTTGGTTTTGGTCATTGATATGTTGCAAATTGAAAACAAAGACCAGGTAACAGGTAAATGTTAGGAAACATTTACCTGTTGATATCGTGGGATTATAATCAGATACAGGTGAGTAATCAACTTCATTTTGAGATACACTGGTTATCAGGTTCTTACTGTAGTAGTACACAAACTGTCAACAGGTAAATACACGGTGATATCTTTGATGATCTGTTTAGTCATTACATAAAACTTCTATATGCAAATTCAAAGCGTGTTTTGCTAAATGGACACCTATATAATGTGTTTAATGAGTCTCTCTCTCTCTCTCTCTTCTCTCTCTCTCTCTCTCTCTCTCTCTCTCTCTCTCATACAAACACAAACACAAAGACAAACTTTAAAAAAACACACACAATCCTTCTCAGTTAGTTTTATGTATGAATTAACAGTGCCTTGTAATGTAAATCATATTTTACAAATTTTCTTAAAATTTCAATGTAATGTATTTTTGGAATAAAGCTCGAAATAGTAATGAGTTTTTTCCCAATTATGTTAAACACGCACACACACTCTCATTTGTTTTAAGCATATTGTAATATTCAATTTTTTGTTAAAACTTAATTTCTCAAAACTTTTTGTAAATGCTGTTTTCTTTACAACAAATAATAATTACAACGTATAATAATAATAATGATAATAATATTTTTTTAATTCTGAATTTTGGATTACTAGTATTAAAAATTGACCAAAGACATGCAAAATGTAAGGAGGATGTGCACTATAGGCCATTTTTGGCCCCATACCAGAATATAATGATTTTTCTGTAGAATTTAGTCCAAGATTTGTTCTTTGTAAAAACATAAAACTTTAGGTGTTCTGATGTACTGTTGCTTAGCAACGGTGCATGGCAACTGACCCTTAGCAAATCTTAAATATGGACATTTCACATTATGATTTTAACATATTGTGGCAGATTTCATCACATTCTAATGTTTTTGTGTGAATAATCTTTCTACATTACTACATTTATCAATAAAAGTAAATATTAAGTTCGAGAACATAAAATATAACATTATTTGTCACCATGGCAACAAAATGTCCATAGCAACGGATGGCTAAATATACTTATATAGATATAAAAATGGGTACATGTGTGCCCTTAGCAATGGATGGTTAACATAATGTATAAAGTCATAAAATAAAACATTATTTGTTACCATGACAACTAATTGTCCATAGCAACGGATTGCTAAATATACACATGTACATATGGAGTGGATGTAATTGTTCGCATGGGAACGGATGATTGAAACTAGAAATTGCGTTTGAGCAGGGGTCAATCGCGGGGTAAGTCACCCCAATAAACATTGGAATAGAACTGATAGTGTTAGCACTAGCAATGATAGGTGTATTTAAATGAAGATAAAGGTGTAATAACTTCTGGAAATTGTTATTTTTATATAATTATGATGTTTCCATATGCACATTCATAACAAGAATTGTTAATGTTTTACTATTTAAGGTACTGCAACTTTCAAGAGAATTTCACTAGGCCATGAAAAAGTAGGTCACAATGACCTTCTTTGTGTTGAAACACATACAGCATTGAAATTGTACGTACGACCACGTTTCATCAAAATTGTCATATTAAACTTTATATTATCAAAGAAAATCACTGACTAAAAACTAGGTCACAATGATCTTTTCTGTGTTGCAATATGTAAAGCATATAAAGTCGTAGATATGAACCAAGTTTGATCAAAATCGAAGAAAATCACCAGACCATAATTACAAGATCACAATGACCGACTTTTAGCGCAACATGTACAGCATCTAAGATTTAGACTTGCACAAGTCCCTATATTAAATTATTAATTTCAGTATCTTGCCCCTTCAAAACTATTACAGAGATCAACTCACAAACGTTTACTATCAAAACCCAGGAATATAGGGACTTGTCAAGTCTGCATTACAACCGACCAGTAAATAGATTTTGGTTCAAAACAATTATCTTATAAAGAGATTAGAGAAAACCAGAAAAGGGCCATAGAGGCATATTTACAAAATAAAGATGTATTTTTTTTGTTCACCAACTGGAAGTGGATTTGAGATTGCACCATTTGTTTTTTAATATTTACATAAAGAAAATCCTGAAAGACAGTTTTTTCTTGTAATATCACCGCTGACTTTATTAATGAAATACCAGACATCATCACTACAGAACAAAAGGATTACAGCTATTTATCTAGGAGATGCTATTGGAAAATCAAATTTGGAAGAAAATTTAACATATGATAATGTGAAGAATGGAAGAAGTACTGTAATACTAGCCAGTCCAGAATCGTTATTAGAACATCAGCGAACTTTATTAATGATCCTTTCAAAGATGTCTTTGGTCAATTTTTAATACTAGTAATCCAAAATTCAGAATTAAAAAAAATATTATTATGATTATTATTATTATACGTTGTAATTATTATTTGTTGTAAAGAAAACAGCATTTAGTCAAGTAGGCATTTTATGAACCTAGAAATGTTCATTCCTATGAAGTTTTTTTGTTGTTTCGTTTTCCTTATGGTCCTTGAACAAAAAACTAACTTAGTTGCCCTTAGGACAAATTTGGGCAACTTGCACAATATACATAAATCCAAAATGGCCGCCAAACGTCAAATTGAAATACAAACTGCGATATAAAATATCTTCCAATAGGTTGTAATATATCCTTTTAGATGTTTTCAGGCATGAGAAACCCATTTCTGGTGTTAATTTTTACATACGGAACACTTAACTCACACAATAAGCTATAAACACAAAATGACCGACGGACGTCATCTTGAAATATTGATTTTGTACAAAAACAAAATTATAATAGATTGGCATACATCTTTGCAGGGGTATTTAGGCAGAGGCAACTCAATTCTGGCATTAGTTATACATTTAATACCATCATGTCTATAATGACCGACCATATGTGTCAAATAACTATTCAACCTTGTGTAAAATTTTAAACACTCCCTTTCTCCAGAACAGTTACAAAATTATGTACAGGATTATTTTTTTAGGCAAGCATGTACTTGTGTGTTGCACTTATGATTTTGTGCCTTACATTGACATAACATGACACAGACGTTCTTGGGGCGTCGGGTATCCTTTCGCTATAACATGTAATGAGAATTGATCTTTGAATTTCAATCCGAAATCGGTTATTATCTCATACTGCTCAGGAGGGAGGATATTGACTGTCGGTACCCTTTCACAACATTAACTAATGATGCGACAACAGAAAATGGTGTTTGATACAAAGTTAAAACTATAAGGCTTTGGTGTTCTTTATGAAGAGCCTGAGGAAACGTCATAGTTTTCCCTGCTGGCTAGGAATACAGAACAACAAAGAATGGTTCAGATCCCATAAAGTTATTTGTGATCTTTGTTAACCAAGAACATCAGCTAAATGAGGAGAATAAGAGTTTGTAATTATGATGCTGTATCAGAACCACTAAGAACATGCATACATAACAGCTCAAGATATCTCGAACGATGATCATGTCCCTAAGACATAAGCACGCCTGGTAGTTCAAGACATCTCGAACCAAGACCATGACACTGAGAACATGCATGCCTGGCAGTTCAAGACATCTCAACCCAAAACTATGACACTGATAGAATGCATGCATGGCAGTTCAAGACATCTCAACCCAAGACCATGACACTAATAGAATGCACGCCTGTCAGTTCAAGATATCTCGAACCAAGACCATGACACTGAGAGCATGCATGCCTGGCAGTTCAAGACATCTCGAACCAAGACTATGACACTTACAGTGTGCATGCCTGACAGTTCAAGATCATGACACTGAGAGCATGCATGCCTGGCAGTTCAAGACATCTCAACCAAGACTATGACACTTTGCATGCCTGACAGTTCAAGATATCTCGAACCAAGACCATGACACTGAGAGCATGCATGCCTGGCAGTTCAAGACATCTCAAATCATGACCGTTGTTAGTTGCATAGATGTTCAAAAACTTCTATCCTATTACTCCATCTGTACATCACATTGTTTTCATGCTTGTACACCAATACACTAGGGAAACAAAAACATCTGTGTCGTCAATCAGCACACAAATGATATCATGACCTGTCTGTGCAGCCTGGAGAACATACGATACCATAGTTATGCCGGATTTATCATGGCCGAATTCACAATCGTATACATATTGCTGTGGTGTTCCCTCTGTCCTGGTTTCTTAGAATATATGAGATGGTATTTGTCGAAAAACAAGATTTTCTTTGAAGTGTATGGGTACCAATATGACCTTTTTTTGGATTGATGCAATAAAATCGGATGGGTTATCGCCATGTGATCAAGAGGTGTGGTAGAAAAACTGTGAATCATTGTGATTGTGAGTTTTGGGTGAACGAACTCCACAAAGCGATTTGACTAAAGCTGACTTCATTCCTTTTTCAATGACAACTATTTTCAACCAATGTCAAAAAGGAACAGACCCCATTTGAAATGCAAGCAGAAGATATGCTCAAACTGCCCTTGCTGTCCAAACAACGATAACCAAAGAAGCATGTTTCCAAGATCAATAACTGGCTTTGTTTTTCCATCTTCCAGCGTCGCTTTGAAATGTATTACCTTTATCATCTTTATAGAGCGAATAATGGCATTATAAAACTCATCAGGTAGACTGAATTGTACTCTTATTCTATCTTCACATCTATTGCAACTGAATCTTTCACATTGACATATTTGAAGCAATTTTGTGAACAATTGCCTTATGACTTGTTTTTATTTAGAGGGAGTTGGAATAAGCAATACATTTAGGTCATATATATCCAATAAACATCGAGGATTGAACTCTTTGAGTTATGGTCCGTATCACACTCAGAATATATTCATTCCAATCGATAAGAGATCTAGAGGCACCAATTTTCCCACTAAAAGGATCAGGCTAGAGAGTCATGCCTTTTTCAAATTTGATAGCAGTTTGTACTCCAAACTGGTTAACCAAGACAGCATCCTAATAATCACTATGGTGTCGACATGCAATATCCACGACAGGATACGCATGTGTTTATAGCAGACACTGAGAAAGTTTACCAGCATATTGTACATGTCAAGCATCCAATAAAATTAATTGTTGGGTTTTTAATCAGGATACTAATAGTTTTGGTGGTAGACAGTGCAAGGGTATTATTTTCTGCAGTCCAGTATAATTTATATATGAAACAACAGTTTCAGGTCTAGATGTCGAGATGTTGCTTAATGGTAACTTAGGTAAGTTGAGACACCAGAAGTAAGCCGAATCTTCACTGTGCACTACCTTTTCACTTTACCACATGGATGAACATGGAAGTCATAACGTGTGTCTCATAGCGGCCATTTGGAGTGGAAATAGTTAATCAAAATATCAAAACTATCATAAAACCATAAAAAGAGTTCTACTGTTCAACTCCAACCAAACAATTTTGTGGAAATCAATTCACTGCTGCCAAAGATTATGTTTTTAATTTCTTATTAAAAGGAATTGTTCGAGCTTCATTTATGACTTTTTAATCAAAACGTATCAAGATGCATGGGTAAGTTACACAACATTGAATGTGATATGCTGAGTTAATCTAATTATAATAAACCCTTGTCTGGTCAAAATTGTTAAATATACTTTTAAAATATCCCAAATGTTACAAACAACAGCAGAAATGAGTTCCACATCCCTAAAAACATATAAAACAGTATATTGCAAGCTATTGTAGAACAATTCTTACAAAAGATAGATTTTCAATATGGCGTCAGGCAGCCATCTTGGATATATGCAAATTATTCAATTTGCCCAATGTTGCCTCCAGGGCAACTAACCTAATTTTACTCTAGGGAGCCCATAGAATACAAAACAGCAAAAAACTTCATAGGAAAAAACATTTCTAGGTTCAAGTATTGAGTATATGGGAGTGTCAACTCTACTAATTTACAAAAAGTTTTGAGAAATTAAGTTTTAACAAAAAATTGAATATTACAATATCCTTTTCGGATATTTAGGCATTTAAGATTTATGCAAAATGGTTACCATGATAAAATAAAATTTTAATGCTTTTTTAAACATAATTTGTTTTAGAAAAAACCAAATATTCAAACATGTAATAATTCTAATGCAGTAATTTTATAAATATTACATGCTACATGTATTTTGTACAAAAACTTGCTATTTACACATAAATTCATGTCAGTTAAGTGGTTATTCTATAAGCGGTTGCCATGGAAACGTATTATGCATTTTTGACCAAAACAATATTTTTAGATTCTCCATATCTCAGAGTATATATCTACTTATTTGAAGATTTTTCGAGATTGGGCCATTTTGCCCCTTCGTGAACCTACTCCTTATACACAGAACGTCGTCAACACGCAGGAAATATATTACAATAGCTAAACAACATTGACCTGTCTGCTTGACCTTTCATTAGGAATATTCATAAACGAGGGTCCACCCAATACATGGGTAGTGTTAGGATTCAAGTTGATACAAACACAGTAGACATGCCTTCTCTATGAAGTAATAATCACTGATGATGTAGTAGACGAAATGGACACCTGGGTTTTCTACACATAAACGAACTGATCTACAATAAATATTTAAATTAAAGGTCAAGCGGACAGGTCAATGTTGCTTACCTATATATAGATATTGGTTATTTCTGTGAATAAATAAATAAATGCAGTTAATTTTTTATATTACAGGAAGTGGAGATGCCGGAACTCTTTACCATGATGCGGAGGTACACGCCTTTGCTTCATCAGCCTTTGCCTGGGCCAATGAAAAGTCTACACCAAAACATAAATTTATTGCCTTCTTTCACAACCTGCTAGCCCCGGGAGTCAAACGGGTCACTGCATACATTAGTAATGGATACGTGAGAATGACCAACGACCAAGGAGCTGACCAATCAATCTGTGATGAATACTTATTTGCCCTGGACACATCTCATGATCCATAGTGGACAAAAATCATAATGTTTATATTGGGGTTAACAGAGTTGTACACTGGTTTGCGGAGCGATTTGGTTAAGGCGTCTGCTCTGTTAAAATGTCTTGGATATGTCCTTGGTGTTAAATAATTCACAAATCGAAGTTTTATGTATCTTGTAATAACACACCAATAAAATAAAATATTTCAAAACTAATTTAGCCTCTTATTTGTCTATCATTTAGTGTAACGTATTTATTTTCGCGGTGTATTATTTTCGCTTATTTCGCGAACGTTTGTTTTGAGTGAATCTTCATACCAAGCGTAAAATTATATTGCGTATTTTGTTTTATAGTGCATATATCAAAAACCTGAAAATTTAACTGCTAGGATAGATTTAAATTTCCTACACCGCGAAAATAAATACACACGAAATTAAATACGTTTACAGTATTGCTATGTGTTCTAACATACACCGGAAATTTTATTTGGGGATGAATCGCCATGTCTGCCTGTCTGTCTTCTCTCTTCGGCCACTCATCTGTCTGTCTGTGTAAAATCATTTCCGCTTCATAATGCCAACGTCTAGATTTTTGTATAAGATATACCAACTGTGTAGGTCAAAGATCAAGGTCAGGAGGTCATGGTATTACTTTCCAAACGTCATATGCATATCTTACACGTTTTCACATGTTTTTAATACACATATGTCGGTTGTAGCAAGCTAATGGATGTGCTTACTACCGAGGAGCACCTGACTTCACTTTCATGGTGGAAGTGAGTGCACGTATTTATTATAATGTACCAGCTTCAAAATTTTTACTTTGGTTTGGACAATGATTGGTATGTTTGTAGTGGAATATCAACTATACATAGGTATACAAGTCAAAAGACAAAGTTTTCAAGTTAAACCTCATAAAAATAAATACACAAAATAACATCAGTGAAAATAAACACCTCCGACTCAGGCAAGCGCAAGTTGCAACTGATATAAAACAGAGGAATAAGAAAATGTGCATAGGTACATATCTGAATGTACTGTTCATTTTACTTCCTAATGTCGACAAAAATGATATCTTCTATTTATCATACCTGGTCACGATTCATATCAGTTACTAGATACCCCAGAGCTAAGATTTCTCCATTTGACAGAAGTAGTGATTGATTTGATTGGTTGTTTTTTCACCTTTTTTTTACCTTACATTTGTGCAGACAAGCCGGTGTGTTTCTACGAACGCATACTTGCATGGATTTTCTCACACAAGGTCAGGTGGAATATGTGTCGGATATAAGAATCATATTAGTGATTATATTGTAATATTGAATACAGAGTGTAAATATGTGTTAGGGTTATAGTAAAGCGTGAATACTTGAACTCTGTAGTGACCTACTTTGTGGCATAGTTTATATTCCACCTGAGGGTACAAAATATACTTCTACGGATGCTTTTTCCGAGATAGAATCCGAATATTTATCATTTTCAAGTAAGTACAATAATATGTCTAAATGGTGACTTTAATAGTCGTACTAGTAATTTTAATGATTTTTGTGATATTGAAATAAGTGATAGCGAATATCCTGATATTGATTTTTCTACAGACACTGAGTTAGCTAGTCTGAATTTCCAAAGAAATAGACTTAACCAAGACACAAAAAAGAATAATTATGGTAATTATTTATTAGATTTATGTAAATGTAATAATTTATTTATATTAAATGGACGAATTGGTAACGATAAATATAATGGTGAATACACAACTAACAAGTCAACTGCATTGACTATTTTATTGGTAATATTAATTTTTTAAGTTGTGTCAAAGACTTTGACGTATTAAAGTTTTGTCACCTTTTTTCTGATGTACACTGTCCAGTCATTTGTAATTTACGTTTTAATACTGCCCGTGATTGTAATATACAGCAACCTACAGTTAATGACAATGTTAGGGTCAAATATTGGGACTCTAAAAAAGTGTAGAATATTGTAATAATATTGATATTAACAAACTGAATACTGTTTTTAATCAGTTATGTACATTTTGTGGTTGCAATGTTGACAAAAGTATGTAAATCATAATTGTGTGACTGATCTGCTAGTTGATGCAGCTAAACAAACGTTTGGCGTTTATAATTCTAAAACAATAGCTAAGCCAATCTCTTCAAAAGATTGGTACAATAGTGAATGTCTATCTGCTAGAAAACATACCGTAGAACACAACGTTTATACAAAAAGTACAGGTCAGATATTTTTAAATTAGAAATGCGTAATGCTGAAAATAATTACAAACTAACCATGGATAAAAGTATTAAACAGCATAGAATAACCCTTCAAAATAAACTCAAATCCTTAAGAACTACAGACCCCAAAGCATACTGGAAAATTATAAATAATAATAGATTGTAAATAAATGTAATGTATCTTTTATTTATTGTATTTTTTTGATTATTTTAAAGTGTAAATACAGATGTGAACGATGAATGTATAATAGATGACAATGTAAATAGTACTGGTGTTAATGATGATATATTAAATAACCCTATATCAATTGATGAAATAATTACTTGTGTAAAAAATTAAAGAATAATAAGTCATGTGGTATAGATCAAGTGTTTAATGATATATTACTGCAAGTATTGATTGTATGATACCTATTTATCACAAATTGTTTAATTTAGTGTTTGACACAGGAATTGTGCCCTGATGCCTGGTTAGAAGGCAATATTATTCCTATTTATAAAAATAAGGGCAGTAATTCAGAACCTACTAACTATAGACCAATAACATTATTAAGTTGTTTAGGGAAACTTTTTACTTCTGTAATAAATGCTAGGCTTTTACTGTTTGCAGATGAGTATGAAATATTTTGTGAAAATCAGTCTGGATTTAGGAAGGACTATTCAACACTAGATAATATTTTTGTTTTAAATACATTATTTCATTTGATAGAATTAAGTAAAACGAAATTGTACTGTGTTTGTGTTGATTTTAAGCAGCATCTGATTAAGTGTGGAGAAATGGTCTATGGTACAACTCTTTAATAACAATATTACAGGTAAAAGTTTTAATATTATTGTCAATTTATATAATGGCACAAAATCCAGAATAAGTGTGAATGGATGTAACTCAGATTTTATTATATGTACATCAGGGGTTCGACAGGGAGAAAATATGTCTCCTTTTTTTTTTTTATTTTTTTTTTTAATCTAAACATAGAATATATAACAACGACAATAACACCTTGCATTCACACATTCACCCACACATTTGTCGGGTGTGTCAATCCCTATTGACACCCCGTACATTCACACATTTTGACAAACACACAAACATATAAAGACAAAACATAGAAAAATGCAAAAAAAAAAAAGCTCAGTGACATGTCTACCAATAATTGGCCTTGCCTAATTATAAACTGTATCTTGATTCACAAAATTTCTAGTGCATAAAAATTTGAATATCTACCTACAATCAGTTTTGCCACCGTGATTCCTAATAGTCACATGTTTTAATGACCTAGATAAAATGTTGATAACTGTCGACTAAGTTGTCTGTAAGTTGTATATAGGACTATTAATGATACGTATAGCCCCCGTAAGTATAAAATTTATATACACATATATATTATCTAATAGGCCGAGTAAAATAACGGTTTTACATGTTTTACTTGAGGCGAGAAGTTTGTACTGTTCTTAGGTAGACTTTTAGAATCACAGTGGCAATTATACCCAACCCAGGTTTATGCATGTTCTATGGCTGCGCGCGTGTGTATGTGTGTATGCGCGTACAACTTCCATTAAAAAGATTAATTTATTGTAGGTTTAGCTACTTTACACAGCAGTGTGTATGTATTTACGATTATATAAACCGTTGGTAAATAATTACAAAGTTATCAATAAGAACATGATAGCATTTACACGTATGGAGTTGCTATTAGAAGGTATGGGGTATAAAAATTCAAGTGATTTAAGACAAAAGCATAATTACGCAGTTCTTCAAGATAGAAAAAGTAGCTCAACCTACACCGTTTAGATACATTAATTCGGATGAAAGTAACGAATATGATTTTACTATGTACTTTAAATCCTCCAAGTTTCAATATTTTAGAAATTAATGCACTTAATGTGTATGGTTTTAAAACCGTATTTTTGAATTCTATTATACAATAATATATTGTGCCACTAAGATATGTTGGAAACGAAAACAAACATATTTGACAATGTACACCATTTTTGGTAGTACAGATGTATACTACTCGTGTACGTTGTAGGCCGTTCAATATCTGACTAGTCCATTGAAATATTAGGGATAATCAATGTTAATACAGGTGACTGATTAAACCAACGCGTTTCTATACCCCCTACCATTATATTTGTGAACGACCTATATCGCACTATACTGGGTAGTAGACATCGAGCGGGTATAAATATACTATATATAGGACATATATCGGGTATACCCCGGTGACATAGGAAAAAACGTCTATATTGTTACTAAATATAGTCTTTGTTTATAAACACAAGCACGTATATATTTCTATAAGTCCTTAAGTGCGTCGTTTGCTGCGTCAATATGTGGGTAAATCGTAGTGGTCCCAATTTATCACCAGCATTTCTGGATACTACAACAAGCACATTCACATAGTCATTTTCGTTTAGATGCCTTAATAGTTTAGTTCCCCCTCCAAATTCTCCATCGTCGTCAAAACCTTGGTGCAGTTTTCCATCTTTATCTTTAAATCTGTATGCATAAATATTATGGGGACTGCTTATAATTTGTCGCACTTCACGACTTTCGTTATATGTTTTGACATTTGTGGCTCGGCCGATGAATTCGTTGCCTTTTTCGTTAATCGGGGTACTTTCTGAGAATGAACTAAATTCAAATTTACTTTCCCTTGGAGCCAAAACTTCACTAGCTTTCGGTATTGGAACCTTTTCCTTGTACACACTTCCATTCGATGTAAAAATTAATTTATTTCCTATCACTTTAGTCGCGATCTTTTCTTTCTCGTATTGTTTCTTGATTTCAAATAATTGTTTTCTCTTTTCTCTGACTTCATCGGGGAAGTGAGGTGATATTCGGACCGGTTCTATCTCGCTCTTTATTTCTTTAGCTCTCTCTAACACTAGCTCTTTCTGACTATAGTCATGAAATTTAGCCACTATTGGGCGTGGATTATTCTTGCTTTTCTGTCCAAATCTATGGATCATATCACTCTTAATATCTTGATCTTTAATGCCTAGCTTATTTGTGATAAATTGTTTAAATTTAATTTTCAGATTTTCACTTTCTGTTTCTTGGAAGCCATTTATGATCAGGTTTTCCCTCATACCCCTACCTACTAAGTCTGTAATTTGGTTTTGTTGGGAAATAACCTTTTGTTCGAGTTTCACTATATAACCTCTTATAACTGCCATTTCAGACATGATTATTTTATTTTGTTCCTGTAGTTGGGCTATTGCACCACCCGTGTATTCACTCTCGTCTGCCATACATTGCAGCCGGTGTTCTATGCCGCCCTTGGGGTCATGGATATCATGGTAGAGAGCATCCAGCCTGCTACAATTGTTATCGATTTTATTGTTTATGTTATTAACTGTGTGCTGTATGCCTGCAATGGCATCTAATATTTTATCAGTATTAGCGGCGTCTGACTTTGACATTTTGGACTTTTCTTTGTTCTCTTTCTTTTGTACACTTTTTTCTGTACTCACCGGTTCGATCGTTTGTGTCCCACTTGTAACCCTTTTACGTTTGTTATCTCTCTCTTCGTTCATATTATTTAAGGCACATATACTTTTTCCACCATATACAATAAACCAGTCTCCTCAAAATCGATTTACATAACTACTATGGCCAAAAATTGGACAAGAACGGAGAGCTTACTGAAAAGCGTCCATTACGCTGGACAGTTCCTTTTTTGTTTGCATTGTATTTAAATGATTTGGAACAATATTTTCTTAATAAAAATACATTAGGTCTGAAGTCTATATCAGATGATTTAGAAACCGAATTAAATGTATTTCTTAAATTATTTTTACTATTATATGCAGATGACACAGTACTTATGTCTGAATCTAAAGATGATTTACAATATCAACTAGACTGTTTTTCTCAATTTTGCGAGAAATGGAAGTTAACTGTTAATATTGATTAAAACTAAGGTTGTTGTTTTTTCAAAGGGTAGATTACCAAAACATTTATTTTTTACATTTAATAATATGACATTAGAAATTGTAAAAGAATATAAATATTTGGGTATATTTTTTTCTAGAAGTGGTTCTTTTTTAACTGCAAAGAAATATCTAGCTGACAGAGCTACTAAAGCTATGTATACAGTTTTAAAAAAAGCAAGGCTTTTAAATCTCTCAGTGGAGTGTCAATTAGATTTGTTTGACAAGATTGTTATGCCAATTTTACTTTATGGATGTGAAGTATGGGGGTCTAGTAATTTAGATGTTATAGAGAGGGTTCATTTAAAATTCTGTAAGTTAGTATTACATGTTAAAAAATCAACACCTTATTTTATTGTTTATAGGGAATTAGGAAGATATCCACTTAGTGTATTTGTTAAAACAAGAATTGGTAGCTGTTGGTCAAGAATAATTTATAGTAAAGAATCAAAGTATACAACAATATTAAACAAATTTCTATTGAATAAATTTCTGAATGGTTTTAATTCAAAATGGATGTCAAACGTGCAAGCAATTTTTTATGAGTGTGGTTTAAATAATATATGGTTGTCTCAAACATATTGCAATAGAACATGGTTAGTAAAAGGTGTTAAACAGATATTATGCGAACAGTTTTTACAAAAATGGAATAGCGATTGTAATAACACTTCTAGAGGTATATCATATAAATTATTTTTACATTCTGATTTTATTGTACCATATTACTTAAGATCTAATTTATCTTTATGTAACAAAAGTATTTTAACAAAGTATAGATGTTCAAATCACAAATTACCAATAGAAATGGGCCGCTGGCAAAATGTTCCTAGAAATGAGAGACTCTGTAATCTGTGTGGTAAAGAACTTGGAGATGAATATCATTATATAATGAAATGCAATTCTTTGTCTTTGGAACGAAATCTTTATATTCCTTTTCATTTTAGAAATAAACCGAATACTCTTAAGTTTTATAATCTTTTTTCTTCTAACAAATTGTCTATATTAATAACTTGTGTAAATTTATCAAGGTTATTAATAAGAGGATCAGTCGTCCGGGTTAGTGAGTTAGTTATTATTATAATTTTCTGCATGTGCACTATATTGTATATGTTTTATGTTTACTATTATATATATGTTCTCTGTATTGATAAAATTCAGTATGAGAAATAAAGAAACTTGAAACATAAAACAACACCTCATTAGAAATGGGGATTAAAGGGCCTTTCAAAGGTACTTTACCTGTAGTTTTACCTATAATTTACCCGAATTGTAAGGTAAAAATAAAAAATTATGACAATTTTTGAAATGAAGTTTCTATGATGTTGTTCAGATACTGTTAAGGTATTAATTATAAAATAATACTATACAATTAGCAAATTATCTTATTTAACATAACCTTTACAAAAATTTGTTTAAAAGAATTATTTAAAATTTACGAGAAAGTGTGTATTTTGGACTAAAATTAACAGTTTAATCGAGTTATAAATTGTCAAATAAATGGTGAAAATATTATTTCAAATACCCTGTATCGTATCATAAGAAAACACATACCAAATATAATTTAAATATCTCAATCAATAAGCGAATAAAATGTGGGAAATAAACTATCGTGGAATGAAAAATAGGGTAATACGGCATGCCACACCATATTTTAATTTGTTTTCATCTCATTTCATACCCCCTGTATTTATTCAAAGACAATATTTTCATTGTTTTATTAAAATAAAAAAAATGATTTAAAAATCAGAATTTAAATATGCTAAATTCAATATTCAAGATTTTCTCTCTAATTAACCTAATAAATAAATAAATAAATAAATAAATAAATAAATAAATAAATAAATAAATAATAAATAAATGAGTGAATTTTAATATATCTATTTCACTTTTTAATACACTGGATAATTTGTTCATATTGATATGATACTGAATAAACTTTATTATTTATATTACTTATGGCGTTTTTGGTTGATTTTCAAAAGTAATATTTCATTCTATTATAACAATTCAAAATTTTCTATGTTATGTTTTTGATTAATTAAATGTTTACAGGTAACCAATTTGGAATTTTACTTCCCAAAGAAGACTTCTTAATCCCTAAGATAATTACTGGTCTGTTTTAATCAAGTTGGCATTCCAGGAATACACTAACGAGCCCAGTTCCGAAAAGAGGTCAACTTTTGTATCTCTTTGGCGCTGTTTTGAAGCTTGGTTCAAAACGTGTACCTGTTTTGTTTTTTGCAGTGAACTAGACAATGCTTCATCAATGAAGAACAATCACATGAGGTCAAATTTGGTGGTGGTGATGGGGGTGAAGTAAAATATAAGTTAAAAAATAACCCCAAATGATATATATCAAAATGTGATAGAATTGCATATTTCACTTAAGGCAACACTGCAATCCCTTAACACCAGTTATAAACGAAATGTGTGTACTGTTTAAACCGTTGTAAGGTTGAATTTGGATGTTTACCTGGTTATGAACGGCTATCGATATGGGCTTGTCTGGTGTGATCTTGTAGAGAAATCTAGGTGAAACGTCAGGAAAAAACACCGTAAAGATTTGTCGCATTTTAGCAGAAACATTTAGGCTGGAAAAATTGTTAAACGGTAATGAGTTCATTAACATTTAATGAACTTGGAATTAAAGCCTCCGAATGAAGAATGCTCTTGATTTGAGAGCATTATGGAAATTGCAATTCAATTCTTTATGCTAATTTTTTCAACAGTGAATGGATTTAAATTTATGTAAAAGACGATCAATAATCTTGGATATATTAGAGGATTAGTTTAATTGTCAATTCAGTTTCCAGTCAAATACAATCATTTCCTTTTCCGCTTCTTTAATTCAGGGTAACTTAGCGATAATGCTACCTTAACTTATCAATCCCCTCAAAAAAGTTTTATGGCCATTTTGTTTATAACTGGTGTTAAGGGATTGCAGTGTTGCCTTAAGTGAAATATGCAATTCTATCACATTTTGATATATATCATTTGGGGTTATTTTTTAACTTATATTTTACTTCCGCACTTTTTTTATTTTGTAATAATTATATACCATTATGAAATGTATGCAAACTTCCTTAATGTAGGAGGTACAAATATAATATTACCTCATAACATCACCCCCATCACCACCACCAAATTTGACCTCATGTGATTGTTCTTCATTGATAAAGCATTGTCTAGTTCCCTGCAAAAAAACAAAACAGGTACACGCTTTGAACCAAGCTTCAAAACAGCGCCTATCTTCTAGCTCCGTAGGTCGCAGTAGGTTATAGAAGAGATATGAAATTTGACCTCTTTTCGGAACTGGGCTCGTTAGTGTATTCCTGGAATGCCAATTTTTGTAAAGGTTATGTTAAATAAGATAATTTGCTAATTGTATAGTATTATTTTATAATTAATACCTTAACAGTATCTTAACAACATCATAGAAACTTCATTTCAAAAATTGTCATAATTTTTTATTTTTACCTTACAATTCGGGTAAATTATAGGTAAAACTACAGGTAAAGTACCTTTGAAAGGCCCTTTAATCCCCATTTCTAATGAGGTGTTGTTTTATGCAAGTATGCGTTCGGAGAAACACACCGGCTCGTTTGCACAAATGTAAGGTGAAAAAAAGGTGAAAAAACAACCAAACAAATCAATCACTACTTCTGTCAAATGGAGAAATCTTAGCTTTTGGGTACCTAGTAACTGGTATGAATCGTGACCAGGTACGATAAATAGAAGATATCATTTTTGTCGACATTAGGAAGTAAAATGAACAGTACATCCAGATATGTACCTATGCACATTTTCTTATTCCTCTGTTTTACATCAGTTGCAACTTGCGCTTTCCTTAGAGCAACATACCCTCTCCCGTTGTCGGAGGTGTTTATTTTCACTAATGTTATTTTGTGTATTTATTTTTATGAGGTTTAACTTGACGACTTTGTCTTTTGACTTGTATACCTATGTAAAGTTGATATTCTACTACAAACATACCAATCTTTCTCCAAACCAAAGTAAAAATTTTGAAGCTGGTACATTAGAATAAACACTTGCACTCACTTCCACCATGAAAGTGAAGTCAGGTGCTCCTGAGGGGTAAGCACATCCATTAGCTTGCTACAACCGACATATGTGTATTAAAAACATGTGAAAAAGTGTAAGTTATACATATGACGTTTGGAAAGTAATACCATGACCTCCTGACCTTGATCTTTGACCTACACAGTTGGTATATCTTATACAAAAATCTAGACGTTGGCATTATGGAGCGGACATGATTTTACACGGACAGACAGATGAGTGGCCGAAGAGAGAAGACAGACAGGCAGACATGGCGATTCATCCTCCAAATAAAATTACGCTGTATGTTAGAAAACATAGCAATACTGTAAACGTATTTAATTTCGTGTGTATTTATTTTCGCGGTGTAGGAAATTTAAATCTATCCTAGCAGTTAAATTTTCAGGTTTTTGATATATGCACTATAAAACAAAATACACAATATAATTTTACGCTTGGCATGAAGTTTCACGCAAAACAAACGTTCGCGAAATAAGCAAAAATTAATACACCGCGAAAATAAATACGTTACACTAAATGATAGACAAATAAGAAGCTAAATTAGTTTTGAAATATTTTATTTTATTGGTGTGTTATTACAAGATACATAAAACTTCGATTTGTGAATTATTTAACACCAAGGACACATCCAAGACATTTTAACATAGCAGACGCCATAACCAAATCGCTCCGCAAACCAGTGTACAACTCTGTTAACCCCAATATAAACATTATGATTTTTCGTCCACGATGGATCATGAGATGTGTCCAGGGCAAATAAGTATTCATCACAGATTGATTGGTCAGCTCCTTGGTCATTGGTCATTCTCACGTATCCATTACTAATGTATGCAGTGACTCGTTTGACTCCCGGGGCTAGCAGGTTGTGAAAGAAGGCAATAAATTTATGTTTTGGTGTAGACTTTTCATTGGCCCAGGCAAAGGCTGATGAAGCAAAGGCGTGTACCTCCGCATCATGGTAAAGAGTTCCGGCATCTCCACTTCCTGTAATATAAAAAATTAACTGCATTTATTTATTTATTCACAGAAATAATCAATATCTATATATAGGTAAGCAACATTGACCTGTCCGCTTGACCTTTAATTTAAATATTTATTGTAGATCAGTTCATTTATGTGTATAAAACCCAGGTGTCCATTTCGTCTACTACATCATCAGTGATAATCACTTCATAGAGAAGGCATGTCCACTGTGTTTGTATCAACTTGAATCCTAACACTACCCATGTATTGGGTGGACCCTCCTTTATGAATATTCCTAATGAAAGGTCAAGCAGACAGGTCAAAGTTGTTTAGCTATTGTAATATATTTCCTGCGTGTTGACGACGTTCTGTGTATAAGGAGTAGGTTCACGAAGGGGCAAAAATGGTCAAATCTCGAAAAATCTTCAAAATAAGTAGATATTTACTCTGAGATATGGAGAATCTAAAAATATATTGTTTTGGTCAAAAATGCATAATACGTTTCCATGGCAACCGCACATAGTATAACCTCTTAACTGACATGAATTCATGTGTAAATAGCAAAGTTTTTGTACAAAATACATGTAGCATGTAATATTTATAAAATTACTGCATTAGAATTATTGCATGTTTGAATATTTGTTTTTTTCAAAAACAAATTATGTTTAAAAAAGCAGTATAATTTTTTGTTACCATGGTAACCATTTTGCATAAATCTTAAATGCCTAAATATCGGAAAAGGTATTTATTAATTGTTACAATCATTACTCTATAAAAGTACATGCCTCACTATCCTATAATAAATCACAATCACATTTTTAAAAATTTTATTGACACATATCAAGTAATATTCATACATTTAGTTGAACAACAAGAACGTAAAAATACATAACAACAAAAAACACAGAAATGTTGCTAGCACAAATACATGTATAGGGGAAATAATTCGTATATTTTGGGTGATTGGATTTATTTACTCAGTGCATGTGTATGGTTAAAATAATGCCTTCTTGATATCTTATATAAAATACCTTATTAAAATTAAATAAGATACACAAATTATTTACTTTTTTCCATTTAAACGAGAGGGGCATGTTACTTCATAAACAGATGCTTTCAAAATTTAGCTTTATCTCGTCAATTAGGGTTCTAAGTTACACAGTTTTTCAATGTAACAAGAGATCCAATGGGCCTGATACACTCACCTGATACATTTCAAGAAAACATAAATACTGAAACCCAAATGTCAATTTTTTCCATAATATTAAGTATTTGAGGGCTAAAATAGTAAAATTGACCTTTGAACGTATGACTTTTATTGAAATATAAAAATGATTGTTAGACCAATACCTACAATATTATCAAATGCATGCCTATACAAAAATTTATTAGTTTTCAAGATAATATACAATTTCTGTTGTTTTGCATTTGTGAACTTGACCTTTGAACCTATGACCTTAATCTAAATAAGAAGATCCTTCAATCAATACAATCAAATTCCTAATATACAAGTTTAAAATTAGGCCATGACCCTTATGGAATTATAAGATGTCAAAACTGAAAACCCCATGCTATTTTCTGATCAAATAGTCGAGTTATAACAACTTGAAGCTATTTTACTATCTTTTCACAATTAAACGCAAAACGCATAAGCTATTTTTGTCCGATTTTTACGAAAAGAACAAATTATAGGCTTAAGACCCTAGAGAAACCAAATATCACATTAGATTTTTTATCCAACCGTTGCTTTCGGAGAGGAAGATTAAAAATAAATTGCACCCCTAGGTCACCTTGACCTAATAATGGTAGACATGGCAACGCCACGAACAAATATGAATTGCACCAGTCCATTTATACATGTACTTCTGACCAAGTTTTATTGAATTCTGACCAAGTTTTATTGAAATCTGTCCAGTGGTTTTAGAAAGTCGAAAATATGTGTTAACGACGCACAAATGCACGCACACACATATGTAAACGCTGCACTATGCATAAGCTCATGTGATCTTCTGTCACGTGAGCTAAAAATCATTGTAATTATTTCTTTAAACTTAGTATGTGGACCTCAAATTTTATTTATTTTCTTTCAAGAGAAAAATGTAGTAGATCTACATTTTATACAAAAACTTATATAGCATTTTTTAAAAAAGGTTTTGGAATATTGTTGTTAAAAAACATTATAAACAAAAGATAGCTTAGAAAATCCGGTTGGTCAACGTGACTTAGGAATGAATAATTAATTTTTGTTAATTACCAAACACTCAAAATAATCAAAATAGATATATAATTTAGTATTTGTTTTTGATATGACGCACAATACCAGAGTTCATTCTCATAAAATTAGAGAAACTTCTTAGTTTTACTTTCCATTGAGAATAATATAAGATTTAACTTTGTATCTTCGGGACCCTAAATAGACCGTTTATTCTAAAAACTTTTATGATACTTATTTCGGCAAATTTTTCGGAAAATTCAGAAATGAGAACCTGGTGATATTTTATTAATCAAGGCAGCGGATGGCGATGTAGAATTCGGGTATATAAACCCCCTGGTTTGAAGTAACGGACACTTCTGTGTTGCAAGATTACAGACTTGTGTCCTTGCTTCATTTCAGGTATGTAACATTTTACTTATAAATATTGTACTGATAACTGTATAACTGTAGCTATTTTTGAAATTAAGTTGATAAACTAACTTGATAGTTTGATTATATGTATGGTTTACTTTCCGATAATTAGTCTCGGGTATTTTGAATATTTTATGGAATGTACTGTCAGATAGACAGATAAATCAATATTGTGTATGGTTAGCTATTACACCTGTAAGTGCATGATAATATGTATTGATTAAAGCTGCTTGTACAGCCAGCAGACAGATCAAGTAGCACACGCGGCCGAGTTACCCGTACATTACATGAGACGGTAGCTATTTTTCGAGTTCTTTAATTGTTGTTATTATCTATATGCATACAAAATGTATTGTAATGTTGTATTTAAATGTTGTAATAAATGACTTCTGTGTTGCAAGATTACATACTTGTGTCCTTGCTTCATTTCAGGCTGAGAGCCGACTCGTAGTGTATGAGAGAAGTGTTAATTTTATGTTATAACAAGAATTCCCCAAAATAGTGTATATTAACATGGAGTACCAACCAACCCCTCTCATTTATATTAGAAATTATAAATTTGTATAATTTTATTTGAATAAATAAATCAATATTATTAAGCAACATACATAAAATTAACGTGACAATGACATACTAACAAACTGAGCATGACAAAGATTACATATTAAGTTTCTATTAGACTTGCACAAGTCCCTTTATTAAATTATTAATTTTAGTATCTTGCCCCTTTAAACTATTACAGAGATCAACTGACAAAAGTCAATCATGTTACTATCAAAACCCAGGAATATATTCCCGGCCCCGGTTTCACAATCATTCCTTAACTTAAGAATTTCCTTAACTTATGTTTTTCCTTAAATTTAAGATTTTTCCTAAGGTTAAGGAAAAAAGCGTTTCACAATATTTTCCTTACTTAAATGTTTCCTTAACTTAAGATTTTTTCCTTAAATATTTAAGGATGCAAAATCATTTCCTTAAATATTTAAGGAAATCTCCGTAGGAAAACAAAATGGCGTGTTTTAGACGAATATTTATTATATATTACTGATCACATTGCCTTTAAACGCCGAGGAGGAGAAAAGAGAAAGTTTTTCGCCGGCTTTCATTACTAGATGAATTAAACAAGCGTGATTTTTTCACCGGCTTTCACCTGTAGATCTCTGTATATCTAAGTGAAAAAGGAGGTCAATGGGCCTTAAACGCTCACCTGAGCAGGTATTGCCCTTATCACATCCAGATATTAAACGGCCAATTAATTACAGAAAAAAATCTAAATTTTCAGGAGTTGGGACCAATTATAAGAATATTTGCAAATTATTTATGTCTTGAGAATGCTTTATATAATATATCTAAAGTCTACATGCAGTATATTTATAAACAGCAAAAATAAATAAATAAATAAATAAATTAATTAATTAATTAATTAATTAATTAATCTAATTTAAAAAAGTGCGATATCGTTTACGCAACCTTGGTAACATTCCAATACGTCGATTTTTTATTTATTTATTATTTATTTATGTATTATGGATAAGTCAACTTATTTTCGTGACATATCATATCCATAAAATGTTAGCTGTACTCTTCGGGCGTATGTGACATGTTTACGTGACTTCTCTGAATTGCGGTCAATTGGTCCTTTTCTTATAGAGGAAACGGATTGTATTTTCACGAGAAAAAAACCCTGTTCCCTATTATATCTTAAATAGATTTTTACACTCGAGTTTATGTAATATTAAGAATTCATTAGTCTCGTTGCATAAAAATTATTTAACTCATTTAATGTATTTTATATTACATAACCACTCATGTAAGACCCTCAATATACTTGCCTATACAAAATGTTATAACATGAAGTTTTTCAGATATATTGACTGACTGATATCACTAATTTCAGCAATTTCCCCCTCAAGTGCCTTGTCATTTTCCATTTTTGGGTCCTACAGCTGAGACTTGTGCAGGGCCCCAGGAGGGCATACCCCTTCATCTGTGCAATTTCGAAAGCATGATAGCTGACTTATATCATCAAATTGGTCCAGTAGTTTTGGAGAAGATTAAAATGTAAAGTTTACACACGACGGAAAATGCACGACACATGGCAAACAACGCATGTCGGACGGGGAGTGACCGCAATAGCTCACCTGAGCTAAAAAAAAAAACAATCGCAGTTAATTTGTTATACGTCTGTATGATCTAAAAAGCAATAACAGATCATAAAAAATAAATGATAAAAAATACTGAGTATGCAGCTTACACTATTCACAGATTGTTCATTGCATGGTAATTTCGGCCTTCCTCTTTTATTTCTACCGGACCTTTACAATTACCGAAAAATTCTCCCTCATTCCGTATTTTATTCTACAAGGTATTTCGCCCAGTTAGCCTTTTTTTTAAAAATATTTTATTTATTTATATAATATATTTTTTATATAAATAATATTATTTATAATCATTCTCCACTGAACCTTTATTTTATTACATATAGGACTGTTTGTGTAAACATAATTGTAGACTTTTATTATTCAAGATTGTATACCTCGAAAACGTATTCCTAACACTTAACAGTGGTGCTAAAAATAATCGAGGAAAATCCGAATCCAAGATGAAGAAGCAGGTTTTTATAATACTTTTTTTGTTTTAAACGCAAAAGATTTCCAAAGAGTCCGCTCGTATGCTTGAAAAAATTTCCTTAGTTAAGATTTTCCTTAAATATTTAAGGAAAATTTAAGGAAACATTGTGAAACGCGATTTAAGGAAATTCTTAGCTAAGGACGAAAATATAGAAATTAGGATAAGGAAATTCTTAAGTTAAGGAATGATTGTGAAACCGGGGCCTGGGTATATTCCTTAGGAATATATATTCCTAAGTTTCTATATAATATTAGGTTATCTATGGTTATATGATTTTCAAAAACACTGAAATATTTTCTAATACTCTTTTGTTACAATACGTCAATAAACCTATCGACAAACGCATTAGACCATTCGGCCATGAACGGATTATAAATACAGTGTCATGTAGCCTACTGTGCATAAAAGCTATTTTGAACATGGAATATTGTAAATTACATTTAAATAAAGAATTGCTTGGACAAATTAACAGTAGGAACGCCAAAGCCGCTGGCGTAGGGATTCATTAAAATTTGTGAACTTGCAAAAATGGAATAAAATTGGTAAAAAAATGGCGAACCATTGGACAAGGCAAAATCGGGAATTGTGTTCAATATATTACCGGAAGTTATGACCAGGGTTATAACATAAAAAAATCAGAATATATGAAACTCGTTCACAACTACTTTTAACAATTCCGGTTACATTTTAATATCTTAATTCAGAGATAAAAACGAGTCACTGACTAAAATTAAAAAAATTGTTCTTCACAAGATTCCTTCCCATTTATTACAAAGCGCGTGCACCAGAATTATTTTTATATCAAAAGAAAGATTTTTTTGCAATGTACAATTTGATATATAATTCATCAAATAATTTTCTTTACACAAAAAGTGTCCAAGTTTTAAAGGCGAAAAAAATCGCCGTCAGTCCGGATTCTTGGGTACGGGTCGGGTCCATTTTCCATCTAATTTGACCTAGAAATTTTGTAAGTACTGCTTCCTAGCCGTGTTCTATATTTAGTTTGGACACACAGAAGACGCAGAATGGTATTTACGATTGAAATAAAGTAAGTTTAGGTTACAATTATCATCTTTTTTGTCAGACTTTTCATAGAATTTGCTGGATTTTAGGGCCTACTTTCAGTCTCCATGTTAAAACTCGGCAATATGCCGCTTCGATCGTTCATTTCACAAATTAAAAGTCCATACGACATCCACATGTACTAATTCTATGTTGATTGACCACGTACGGTGTATTATAAGTGCTAGTTGACTTGTGGAATTAATAACAATAGATAAACCCGTTTATTTAGGGTATGTGATTTGGGGCTCAGGGGCTGTTGAAGGCATGTCACTTCTAAACTGTTGCAACCTTTGCTTTGTGGTTTTCAGTCATTACAAGCTGATATTAATCACCTGGTCACCAAATCAGTAAAGTTGAAAGTGAGCTTCAAGTGAAATATTCTTCCAAAGACAAAGGCAGAGTGTATTTTACTTTGAAAATATGTCCTGTACATACACTAATTAGCATAACAAGTACATGATATTTATAAATGTTGGCTTGACCTTTGTCACAGGACTATACTTTTTCAGTTTGTACTCCAGATTGACAACAACTAATCTTAAATTTTCTACAAATAAATGCAATAATGTTATTAAACAATAACTTAAACATAACCATTAAGGTTTTACTGGATAAGCTTTTGTCAATTAAACCAGGACTTGAAAGTGAAGACACAATATTCCAAAATTTTATGTTTGAAAAAGTTTATATTGTCCCTAATTTAGTTATTTGTTTAAAAATTTAAATTATGGTTTGCTAGTCAACTGTGTATGTTTAAATATAACAAGAAATAATAAATTCGTTAAAATTATTTAGCTAAAAAATCCAATGAAATGTGTTACGCTGGGTGTTGTCTAATGTTAATATTTCAGCTAGACTGAAATAAGGTGCCTTTCATGGCCTAAAATGATTTCCTTTTAGCTCAAATATTAAACCCCATTTCCAGGAGTGATTTCTGTGTTTTAAAGCATTTACAGCACTCAATACAATACTCAGATATTGGCTAAATATTTCAAGGCCATAGCCATTTCAGTCATGCAAGTTGATTTACTACATAAATCTTGTAACATATACACATGTTTTTACTTGAGGTCTCACTACATAATGGGATACATGCAGTTGAAAAGCTTACATTTGCAACATTCAAGTTGAATCAACCAGCAACAAACCATAAAAATCATTGAAAAGGGAAAACAAAAGATAATGTCACTTAAATAGCCAGTTTGAGACCACTGATTATAAAATTCCCAAAATTATAAGGCTAGTTCTTGCACTCCTAACAGAGACATATATCTCTGCTCCTAAGAAACTAAGAAGTCAACAAACACCTATTCAAATTGTGACTTTACACATTGCCCAATTCTCTTTGTTTTCACTATGCAAGTTAAAACTATACTGAATAAATTCAAAGTAACAAATGAGGAAAATAATTTCTAAATCTAAAACTGAATAGTACAAGACTGGCTAGTTAAGTCTCAAATTCAAAATGTAACCAGTATTAACCAATTTAAATTAAATCCGTATACTAAAAAGTTACTTATGGGTATATAGCCAGTTTTCAAAAACCCATATTTTCAAATGGCAATGACTTACAGCATAGTCTATCATTGCCTCAAGACTGAAAGGGAGAGACAACATATGTTTACCACATATCATAAAAATAATTTCCATGACTGAACCATATAAAAACCAAAAGAAAAGTTCAAAAGTAAAACAATCTTCTTTTCCTCCACAAGTATTGGTGTCCAAGTGTTGCAAAGGGGGTGGTGTTGACTTTTGAAACAGATCCATACATATGTGCAATGTGTGTTGTTATTGTATTTAATCTGGGTAGATGTAGGTGAGGGTAGTAGAGAAACAGGTGTAGTTCTACTGCCAGCTGGTCATTATTGTGCAAGACTTTATGCAAATTAATTACCTGATATGGTCAATTTTATCTGTCCATGCTGTCAGGCTGTGGGGTGAGAGTTGGTAGCAGACCATGTGCTGAAAAGGCCATGTGTGGATGGTCATTTTTTTGAGAGAGAATGGTCTGACATTAATAGTTGAGTTTAATATTTTGCCTGTGTGGCTCTAAATTTATATATATTTGAACCTGTGTGATTAAAACATTTACATCTGTGTGGTGAAAGTATTTTGTACCTGTGTGGTTCAGACATTTTACACAAATGTGGTACCTGTGTGGTAATATTATAATCCCTGTGTGGAAGACAATGGGTGTGAAGATTTGCATTGACTGGAATCACTGACCAGTTAGGGATAGTACAAGATTTTCATACTATATTCAGAGGTGTCAGTGTATGAACATTATGTGTACATGTTTCATGGAGCCAGTGATAGTTACATATAGTGAATAGCTGGAGGGTGTTAAATGTATTTTTCTGATTTTTACAGTGTTTCTGTGAATAAATACTGTTTGTGTTTTTGTACCATGGTGATGTGTATATCATCATAATAAGTCTATGGCAGCCCTTGTGTGCCATGAACAATAAAATGTAATGGATGTTATGGACATGTGATTTGTGCATGTAAATGGACAGTGTCTGGACATGTGAACTTTTGGTGTGTACAGTACTGTACTAGAACTTTTATTGCCAGATACTGTATATATTTTTTGTAAAAATATATATACTATATATTATTTGTTTTTCTTAATAAATTTTTGTTATTTAAATCAAATGTATTAAGTTTACACAATTTGAATTTCACAAGTCATTTATCCAAACCCACACAGTTGTGACATGTATATAATATATATATATATATATATATATATATACATAATATTTTTACTAAATAAATAGCCACACACCCAAACATACACACATGGACAGTCAATAACACTACAGATACACTTGTTTCAAATTTATTGTGAGGCTTGTTATTTATAATGTACTTGATTTTGTAATAACATGACATCCATCAAGCCTGAAATCTGGTATATTTGTCAAATTTATGTTACCACTCACTTGCTAATTACTCTGGTAATCTAGCTGCTCATTATAGATAAATAACTCCTTGGAGAATATATTGGTTGCAAAATTGGTTTGCATGATTTTGCCAGGCAGCCCACAGATTTTATACCCCTTCGATTGTGAAGGTTATGACTTATGGTGCTCTCTCTCTCTCTCTCTCTCACACACACACACACAGAGAGAAAATGCAATTAAAGAGAGACAACTCTTGATAGCGTATGCATGCAGGTTTTGCCATTCAGGCAACCGATCAGGGTTTGGATTATATTACTTTATCAAAGGATTTTAATTGAAAACTTGTGAAACATGGTGATTTAAACATGCGACTTATTGATTCTCCGAACCGGTATCGCGTGAATACAATTTCAACATGTTGTCATCATGTCATTTCCAACTTGACATTGGTACATCGATCATCGCGGGGGCAGCCATATTTGTTTACATTGACAACTAAATGTACCATCCAGATTTTCGCTTTATTAAGGTATTTACACCTGATGCACCAGAAAGATTTTAGGTTTAATTTAATTTAGGATGTGTCATTGTATGTTGTACAAAATATCGAGCGATAATTTTCTTTACACAAAAAGTGTCCAAGTTCTAAAGATTGACAAAAAAATCATGGTGTTTCTGACGTGACATCAATTGGCGTCAAGAAATTGTATATTTTTGTGGATAATAATATTATATCTCGAATTTAAACTCAAATGTCAAAATATTGGTAATTCCGACATATAATTAATTGGTACACAATGCTTAACTATGTTTAATAATGTTATATCGTTAGTTTAAAGACTGGGCACTTTTTCGGCCATGACACAGTGGTCAAAAAGTAATCCCAATTTTCAAATCGGCGGAAGGATAAAAAATTGTAAAACCGAAACACAATTCTCGGAAAAAGCCGGGTTGGCGTTCCTACTGTTAATAGTGCATATTTATTCATTATTCAGAGACCTAACTAAAAATGATATTTTTGTCAATACTGCATGTTTTGGTTAACGTCTGTATATAGAAAAAATCACATTTATGACAGAAAATATGTATTTCAGCTATCCATTTAGGCCCCAAATTACAAATGAATGTACCTTTTACCTGCGTGATTAAATCAAGACAATTCATACCTGGACGACCTACATATAAACAATGAGGTACCTAATAGGAGTATTTATACTTCACCATTTTGATTTTATTGAAAAAGTGGCAAATTTTATGGTATGCACACACTCACATAGACTGATTTAAAAGAAAACATATTTTTCCATTTAGGTCTCTCTTTTCTGTGTTGAAAAATAATTAAAATGTTAACAAAAAGAATAGAAATAAAAATTTAATCGCAATATATGCATGTTCAAAATAGCCTTTATGCACAGTAGTAGGTATGGTAGGCCTACATTTTGGAAATTCGAGTCGAAAAAGTTATCTTAATGAGCATTTAAAGTAACCTAGAAAACTCTTCAATACATTTAAATTCTTAACATTAAATGCTAGTGAACGGCCCGTAACGAACCATCCTGGATGGCTACTTGATCCTTATGCGAACCTACGTGCACATTGTCAATATCACTCAATGCAGCGCAACTGCCGGATATTCGTCTTCAATATTTTTCAATTGATTTCTTTATTATTTATTTAAAATATAGTTTACAATTTCATAAAGAAAAAACAACCGTATGATAGTCTAATAATTAAATCCAAACATCGAAACGTCATTTTAAGAGAGAGGTTAGGGTTCCCCGTGACCGATAATCCGGCAGGATTTACAAAAGGCAACGAATCTCGCTGTTCAATTCTGCGATTTTTCTCAGAGTTTTTTTTAGTTCAAATAATATTTTATTTAATTCATAAATACATAAGTAAAATAAATAACATATACAAATATAGAAAATAGGATTCGGGAACAAGCCATGTGCTTATATTAACCCATTTTATTTATTTATTTATTTATTTATTTATTTTATTTATTTATTTTATTTATTCATTTTATTCATTGTATTTATTTATTTATTCATTCATTTTATTTATTTATTTATTTATTTATTTATTTATTTATTTATTTATTTATTTTATTTATTTATCTATCTATCTATCTATCTATCTATCTATCTATCTATCTATCTATCTATCTATTTATTTATTTATTTATTTATTAACCATTGGCGATTTATAATTAAATGCAGTCTAGGTAATTATCTTATTAGGAATAACTATATTCATATTATTCTTTATTCAGCCATAAGTAACAACTCATAGGCAAACATAAAATTTGAAAGGTATGAACAATAAATAAACAATAATTATAATATACACATGGGAGGATTAACATTAATAAATAAATATTACGTTATACATTGTTAATTATTTTTAGTAAAAATGGGAAGTTTTTCAAAGCTAGAAAAAAATTAGTAGAACAAGCTTCTAGAGCCCTTTTCGGTGTATATAAAAAGATTACTAATTTAAATTTATCTGTTAAATGTCAGTTGAATTTATTCGATAAAATGATTGTTCCTATCTTGACATACGGTAGCGAAGTTTGGGGATTTGAAAATATATCTATTTTAGAAAATATACACTTGAAATTTTGTAAGAAGGTTTTAAAGTTACGCAAGTCTACTCCTAACTGTATGGTATATGGAGAACTCGGTCGCTTCCCTTTAAATATTATAATCTGTAAAAGAATGATATCTTTTTGGTGTAGAATAGTAAATGAACCAGACAAATTTTCTTATATTTTTTATAACCTTATGTTTAAAATGTTCCAAGATGGGAAAAAAAGTGCCATGGATTGAAAAGATAAAGTCTATTTTTGATTCTCTTGGTTTTAGCAACATTTGGGACACTCAGGGACAATTCTTAAGCAACCAATGGATAATTAAAGCAGTTGAAAGGAAACTTGAGGATCAATTTATTCAAAAATGGGACCAAGATATATTTAATTCACCAAAAACCGTTTCTTATCGAATATTTAAAACAGAGTTTTGTTTAGAAAATTATCTGAATATACTTCCAAATACACAAAGACTAATCCTAACAAAATTCAGAACAGGTAATCATAGACTTCCTATTGAAACAGGTCGGTGGACCAATGTCTCTAGAAATGAACGATTATGTACTAAATGTTGTGATGGTAAAATTGGTGATGAATTTCATTTACTTTTTGAATGTTGTAAGTTCAGGCATTTACGTATTAAATATATGATGTTAGTTACTGGAAGAATGCAAACACTTACAAATTTTCGGCATTGTTTAAGTCTAAAAATAGAAAGAAACTACTTAATCTAATTAAATTTCTGAAGGAAGCCCAACTTGAATATTAACAGTTTCTCAGTTATTATACTGTATATATATTATATGAATTATACCTTTGTATTTGTTTGTTATTGTATGATGTATTGTATTTAATGTTTAATTTATGTGGCATGCGTAGATTGTAAATATGGAAATGTGTTACCTCTTGTACCACCCCCGGTGGACTTAGAGTGAATAAAAAGTTATAGTTATAGTTATAGTTAAGTTTGTCTATTTAAGATACATATGAAAGTACATAATAATTAAGTGACATAAGATTTTCTTAGCAACTCTGCTTCTAATAAATACTTAGCTAAATTCTTAATTGTTTTGAATTTTGAATACTAAAAAGTTGAACTAGCTTGAAAACAGATGGACGAACCCAGTAATATTGTTTTATTTATGTTTACGAATACTTAAATAGTAAGGACAAATTAAAACAAAGTGAAAAACATCTTCAATCTCATTTGATTTACAAAAACACACCCTGCTGCTTCTTTCTATATTATTATACCTTCCCTTTTCAATTAATAAATCATGCGATGACAATCTATATTGACACAGTATTTTTTTATATTTATATGACAAAGGTTTACGTAAATAAAATTGTAAATAGAACCTATCAACCAAATGTCTATACAAGTCACACTTTGAAGAATTATTAAAAAAATGAAAAAGAAGTTTGTAAAAAGTTATCCTTTATAACACTGGTAAAGATGCCTAAAAAATATTTTGTATCAGAAACAGACTGTTGTAACCATATATCATTGAACCCATGTCTACATAATAAATCTTTAACCTGTACAAGCCAGTTATATTTACCATCTCTATCTATTCTGTCATACATATCATAAGAAAATAACACCCGAAATTCTTCAATACTCATTCTTGTTGATTATCTACAAGTCATCTGGTCTTGTCTTTACTCTTTGATGTAGCAAATGACAAATAAGCAGCAAGACAGCGTGATTTTCTTTTAAAGTTTTTATTAAGTTTGACCTTTGACCCAAGGTCACGTGACCTTTTATGCTATTTTTAGAAAGACTAATTTTGGCATGAAAGTTTCCTGAAACTCAACCTTCAGTCTCTACACAAGATTATTACAGTTAATGTCGGTTTTAGTTAATAGGTAACTTTCCGTTGATTATAACACCTTTAAAACATGAAATTTGATAAAAAGTACACGTGACCTTAGACCTTCTAGTTGCCATGGGCAATGTCTCATTTTCAAAATTCCATAAGTATTATTTTAAGTACTAAATATTCTTTAAGAATCAAGAGTCACTTTACCCTATTTATACAAAGGGTTGACAGAATTGAGATATTTGTTACGAAAAAAGCTTATTTTTGGCTAAAAATCGTGATTTAAATTGACATTTGACCCCAGATCACGTGACCTATTTTCTATATGTAGAATCGGCAATCATATCAAAATCTTGCCGGGCATATATGCTCTACAATGGTACCACACACCATAGCACTGTCCCTTTCAATAATCTTGTATTTTACATTTATTAAACCGCACCTGAATTCCATATAAGTTAAAATTTTGGCTATTGTAAACTTTCAGTAAAAATATGACATGTTATTACATACTTTTTATTTAAAGGAACTTTTATTCTGGTAGGGGGAACTAACTGATCACACTACTTAAATCAATGGTGTGTAAACCCAATGTTGGAAGAGTGTGAAAAGTGATTTTTCAAATGTTGGATAAACGTGAATGAACCCATATAACCTGCTTCAAGATTCAAGATTCTTTATTACACTCTGTACCACGGAGGTGGTATTAGAGGTTAAACTATACAATATGTAAAGGATATAAGCCGAAAAACTGTCCAGTATGTAAAATATTGGACTTGTCGAGGCGCGAAGCGCCGAGGCCAGTCCAATATTTTACATACTGGGCAGTTTGAGGCTTATATCTTACTTAAAATATTGCAAAAACAAACATAAAAAGGAAAAAGAACAAATCAAGTAAATCAAGGAAAAATTTATGAAAAATCAATCAGTATCACAAATTAAGAAATAAGAAAATAAAAATATAAAACTTGTATTCCTGTATGTAACCCCTAAATTAATTCGTGAACAGAGTTGAGGATAGTAGGTCACCCGCCGTTTACGTGACTATTAACACGGTTTTTGTGAAATATAATCAGTCCCCGTTAGTGATATTGTCATCACGCAAATGCACGAAGCGCGCCAAAAATATTTACTGTCAATGTGTTTGGATTTAATCG
This sequence comes from Anadara kagoshimensis, assembly GCA_021292105.1. NCBI lineage: Eukaryota > Metazoa > Mollusca > Bivalvia > Arcoida > Arcidae > Anadara > Anadara kagoshimensis. The sequence goes on along the minus strand of CM037872.1, from coordinate 35,280,294 downwards.
TGAAATCATTCTTAGGATTTGGAAACTTAATTCGCTAAAACAGGTATGTTCAATACTACATTTTTATAATATATGCAACGATTTTATTTGATCTGCATTCAATTTACCCATGATTTATCTTACAAAAATATGTTGATATTATGACCGAATTTAGTTATAATGTGTAAGACACGCAACTTTAACCCGATAAAAATGTTTAAAATTAAAGCTTGTAGATGTGTGTAGATCGTCCGGTCTCTATAATTGTTTATCAATGAAAACTTGGTCAAACTGTGTAATCTGCGTATATAAGATTGAATGGTGTGTGTGTGTGTGAGAGAGAGGAGAGAGAGAGTGTGTGTGTGTGTGTGTTCCGTGTTGAAAAATATCTAATGTTTATATTTTGCAGGTCAAAGCAATTCAATAAAAAGGCAATAAACGGATCCGTGTTGTTGTAACGAACCCTGCATCATTTGAGATATTTGCTTTCGCGTATCGGATTTTATGATTTGTCTGATTTTGATTGTAAATCATATTTAGTTTTGGTGTTAGTAAAATCAATATACTGATGTTTTGTTGTTTTTTTTCTTTCTTTCCGATTCCAGTGTACTTAAACTGGACTGGTGCCAACGCTCCAATATATTGTGAAAACAGTCCAATAAGTTTGAAAATATTGGACTGTTGTCACAACATATTGGATTGTTGGCACCGGTCCAGTTCAAGTATGTTGGATATTAGACTCAAAAGAACAAAGGATGACGTCATAGCAATATTTTAAATATCTATATACAATGGCGGTACACATGTAACAAAATTATAATAAAATGTACTTGACTCTAACGCATCGTATCGGTATTAAAGTTTGTCGTCTGCTATAGGTAAATCTATGGATTTACGGATGATTAACTACAAATAAACAAAATGTACCTGTAAACCACACTACCGACTAGGGAAAAGACTTGTCATGTTATGATCACGTGCAAACCTCACGCACCGGGATGGGACATCTTCGGTGGGACAAGACTCCCCATATTAAAGTAACGGGGAAATCGACCGGAAGTGGCCCAGAACCCCTACTGTTATAAACAGGAAAAAAAGAAATAAAATTGATATTTAAGTATAATATTTAAACCCTCTTTTAGAAATTTGCATAAATTTAACAGTTCTGTCATATACCATTTTTTGAATTTAATCATAAAATACATTCAAAAAATGGTATATGACATATACCATTTTTTGAATGTATTTTATGATTAAATTCAAAAAATGGTATATGACAGTTCAACTTTATTTGTACTAGTCATTAACATTTGTAATTTTAGAATATTTGGTCTGATATAATATTTTTTCTTTATATATTTTTTCTATTATTTTCAAAAAAGCTACATTCCAATAAAAATGATACTCATCACCAATTCTGTTTAGATTACATAGATTACATGTTCTGTAGCTCCTTCAACAATTGCCCATGTTCCCTTTTCAATTGGAAGAAAATGATTACATGTGCGAAATCTAGCAAAAATTTGTCTTAAATTAAAAAGTAAAATTTCTAAATATTTCTCTATGCCAAAATCTACTTTATATATTCTATAAATAACAGCCTTGCTTGAATTTTGAATTTGGGAATACCATGTTTGTAAAATTGATCTTTAAGTTTAACAGCTTTACACAACCAATTTCTGTTTCATATTCAACGCTTGACAATTCCAAATATTACTAAACCCAGTATTGTTTAACAATTTTTTTATTTCAGATATCCATGCTATATTTTTACCGTTATTATTCATAAACAAAAGTGTTCTATCAATATAATTTGACAATTTATCTTCACAAAAAATCAATTAGTACCAAAAAGACAACATTCTTTTGAAAATATGTATATAAATTGGATGTCTACCTAGCTCACCATAAACCATATAATTTGGCGTAGTCTTTTTCATGTTTAAAATTCTTTTACAAAATTTAAGGTGAAGTGTCTCAAAAAGTTCTATATTCTCAAACCCCCATACTTCACAACCATATAACATAATTGGTAAAACTAAGTGATCGAATAATCCTAACTGACATTCGATCGATAATTGTTCATTCATTCATTCATTCTTTATTTCCTCTTTAAAAGAGATAATGAAAACACAATATATTTACATGATTAACATATGTACAATATAGTGATTTAAGTTAATGCAATTTAAAGTGCACAAAGTAGCATAAGTATAAACATATCAATACATATAATTATATTATGATAATGTGTATGTATGGTCTGACAGAGCGATTAAACATGTCTTATGCACCTATTATAGACCGCAGAAGCAATTCTTAAGAAATTATAGGCGATTTTTGTAAAGTCATGTTGCATTTCGCCGTTTTGGGTTGCAGCCAATGGTACGCCTAGCAGGTAACAAAAGAATTCTTCGTCAGTAGCATTAATTAGTTCTGCTTGTGAATATACTCCAAATCTGTCTAATACTGCGTCGAAAAACAGCTGACGAATGTCATTTATACACGGACAATGACATATTAGATGTACATACATATCTGTGAAAACATTATTACAAACTGTACAAAACTGTTCAACTTTATGATTTGGCAAAACCCATAATTTAGCTGTGTGTCGCGATAATGCTAATTCTGCACTGTTAGTGGGAAAATTCCAAACTGAAGCTGTAGCAATGTCTGAGTGTAATTTATTAAATCTTGTAAAATCATTATCTTCAGATACCCTCGACGTCCATTCCAGTTTCTCACGATCTCTTATTGCGCTATTAACAATTATCTTCCAAGTTCGCCTGTCGGGAAATGTATGGTGATTGATAAAGTCAACTATATAGTCCATGAGAGAATACTTAAGTAGAATTTCGAAAATATCTCGTATATATCCTTTTTGGTTCCCTTTGTGGTTTTCACAGAAAGAGTATAAGCGGCGGATGAAGACTTGTTTTGTTAAGGTTCTGAAACTTAACGTACATAGCTTTTGAAGAAAGTAAAGTTTACGTTTTTCTACTTCAGAAATTAGTCTTGAAAGTCCAAGCATGCTCTCGCACATGTCTGACCGTGTGCGCTGTGGAAAATCTTGGATATTTTTGGCGATGAAATGTTGAAAAGTATGTAAAGTCTTTATATCACAGGGTTTTAAAGAGTTCCAAAGTTCAGCTCCGTATAGCACGGTGGGTGTAACAACTTTTTTATATAAATCAGCTAGCACCTTTGGATTGATTTCACTCTTTCCCACTCCTGATATTGCGAAATATGCTTTGCGTCCTTTTTCACATTGACCCTGGGTCCTTCGAATACTTTTGAAAAACACATTTTGTTCAATTCCTAAATGAGTATAGTCTTTGTAGATAGACACAGTATTATTGCCCATATACCAGGTATAGTTAAGATTATTATAGGATCTCTCTGTCAGACCATACACCAACACAGCTGATTTTTCAACATTATATACATATCGCCATTTGTTTGCATAGTTATAAGCCAAGTTTAGCATACCTTGTAAACCTTTGGGACTTGAGCTGATGCATGTTAGATCATCAGCAAAGCTGGGGTTACCACAGTTTGTGTCGTGAATTTTCACACCTAAATTAGAGTCATTCAATTCAATGATAAGATCATTTATGTATACTAGATACAAAAATGTCGAAAGTATACCACCTTGCTTGACGCCTTGAGAGACAAAACCAGTCAGACTGGACTGAATTAACCACCACTGCACTAGTATTATCCACGTGTAAATCATCTATAAGTTTTAATAATTTACCTTTGACACCAAGATTAAACAGCTTATACATAAGGCCTTTGCGCCACACAGTGTCGAAGGCTTTTTTACTATCTAAAAATGCAGCGTAGACTTTGCTATGGAGTTCTGTGTTAGCGAGAATACACTCTTGCAAATTGAAGGAGGTAGTTAGGCAACTTAGACCGGACTGAAACCCTTGTTGTTGATTACAGGGAAATGTTTTATAAAAGTTACACTGTTTTAGACGCGACATTAAAACCTTTTCGAATATTTTTTCAAAGGTTGGTAGAAGCGCGATCGGCCTGTAATTTTCCGGAGAAGTTTTTTTCTTGGTTCCTCCTTTGAAAAGTGGTACTATAACCCCACGTTTCCAGCTTGATGGTACCCTTCCTTCAGAAACAATACGATTGAAAAGGTCTGTAAGTACACATAAAAGTTGTTGACCACCGTTTTTTACATGTTCTGACTGAATCTTATCGTGTCCAGGAGCTTTCTTTGTCTTTAGTTCATTTACTGCTATTGTTACTTCTGATTGTTGAATATTGCCTCCTGGTAAGACCTCGTTACATTTAGCAAGAATTCAATGATACTTTTATATTGTTCATTAACGATAGTTTCAAAATTTGAATCATAACTGCTCTCATTTCCAGGGTTATACAGGTCATGATAGTATTCAGCAAATGCTCGGGCCACACCATCTGGATCATTGTATGTGTTTTCTTTATATATTATTTCAGGATACAGTCTAGATGTTCTCGGCTTTAATTTACGTATAAGCCGCCAAAATAATCGAATATCGCACTCTGCAGCATTATTAATTTCATATAGGGCATTATCATAATAAGCTTGCGCTTCTTGATCTAATATATTTCTGAAATCCCGCTTTGCTGCTTTGTATTCAACATAAGACTGGAATTGTTTGCCTCGTGGTTTACCATCTAGTACCCAAATACGACGTTTAGACCTTTCGTAGTTGTGAGCTCTTTTCACTTCTTGAGTCCAATACGGCTTTGTATGAGGATTATATGTTGATTTCGGGATTACTTCATTTGCTGTATCAATCAGGATTTGTACCAAACGATCGTTTAATACATCATGTTATCTGTTTGCACACAATGAGTAAAGTTCGATAATCTTTTGTCTAAAAGAAATCCGTAATATTGCAAGCAATCATCCATGGCTTTGTTCCAAGCCGGTGACACTGCTGTTGAGTTAAGTAGTCTGTGTGGCGTTTGATATGGCTCTACTTGTACAATTACAGGCAGATGGTCCGATGTAATGCTTACTGAACCTTCAACGAGGGCTTCGGCATGGTATAAGTTGCAACTACCTCATCACATAATATGTAATCTAACATTGTTTGATTTTTAACAAATGTATAACTATTATTATCAATGTTATTGTTAACAACAACAAGATTATTATTGTTAATAAATTCCTTAAATACTATGGATTTGTAATGATTTGCTTTACCTTCATCACATGTTCTACAACTTGCGTTAAAGTCCCCACCTAGAAACACATGGCCAAACTGGCTGTAGTGTCCATACAAGTCATTTACCATATTGAGAGTCTCTTTATAATTTTGTAAGTCACTTTCAGCTGGCATATAAACAGAAAAAAGATAAAGACACTCACCTGGAGAACTTCTAAGTTCTATACCTAATATTCTATTTGTTAACGTCTCAGCAATTTCACGGACATGAAATTGTAAAGACTTTTTATACAAAATTGCTACACCACCTTTGCCGCATCCAGCATTAGGCGATGCACTTGGATCTATAATTGTAAACGATAAATATTGATAATCAATTGTGTCCAGAAATAACTTAGAGTGTTCCTTTAACTTGTGTTCTTGCAAAAGTATAACATCACAATTAGAACTTTTAATTAGTTCTGCTAAACAAAGAGACGATGACATAGCGCCCCTTATATTCCATGACATTATTCTAAAAACCATAACTGTTAATAATAGTCTGTTTATGAACATATACATTATTAGGATGAAAAAGAACTTGAAAAAAAATTACTTTAATAATAGTCAGTAATCTTCTCTATTCTCAAGCTCTTTGCTCCATTCGCGCGCAGTCATCCACCTTCGACAAAAAATTTCATTCGGCCAAAAGTCTGCAGACTCCAAATAAGGGGCGAATTTCTCGGCAACATTTATTTTTCCTGTAGACACTTCGACGAGTCTTAAATAACTGTAAGTGTGTAACGGTAACACCCTTGTTTAGCATATAATCAATAATACCCTTTTCCGATGATCGCGAGTCAATGTTAGCAATATAAAATCGTGCAACCTTTTTGCGACTCACACCGAAAAACACGTCTTTTTTATCTTCTGAATTGTCTACTCCGCCGAAGTAATCACCAGCATTCTGATTGTATGTAGCGGACGCGGAAAGAAAATAGCGAGACGATCTTTTGCTACTTTGCATATCACTTCCGTCATAAGCACTATCACCTAGTCGATCACCATTAGTACCGATATTTGAATGTGTAACGGTGTCTCTTGGGCTGTGTATCGGATGAGTGTCAGTAACATCCTCACGTAACCTGTAGCTAATATGACGCGAACCCGATTGATTCACTTGTATTTCAAGATTGCCGTTATTTCCGTACGATAATATCCTACTTGTATCGGAGCTTTTACGTATGTCTGAAATACACTGATCAATCGTGTCTACATGGTCATTATTTTAAGAGGTGTTATATGCAGCATTGTGCTCGAGCGATTCAGAACCGGGGAAGGAAGTTAAGTTTAAGTTGCGCTTAACATTTGGAAGCCCTTTTGCAATTGGTGTATTTGTAGTTTCCGTCACTGACACTGGAGAAGCGTTATACGAACTACCGTTGTCGATAGGTAGCTCCTTTCCTTTCAACAATTGCCCATCTTCCCTTTTCAATTGGAAGAAAATGATTACATGTGCGAAATCTAGCAAAAATTTGTCTTAAATTAAAAGGTAAAATTTCTAAATATTTCTCTATGCCAAAATCTACTTTATATATTCTATAATAACATCCTTGCTTGAATTTTGAATTTGGGAATACCATGTTTGTAAAATTGATCTTTATGTTTAAGTTTAACAGCTTTACACAACCAATTTTTGTTTCATATTCAACGCTTGACAATTCCAAATATTACTAAACCCAGTATTGTTTAACAATTTTTTTATTTCAGATATCCATGCTATATTTTTACCGCTATTATTCATAAGCAAAAGTGTTCTATCAATATAATTTGACAATTTATCTTCACAAAAAATCAATTAGTACCAAAAAGACAACATTCTTTTGAAAATATGTATATAAATTGGATGTCTACCTAGCTCACCATAAACCATATAATTTGGCGTAGTCTTTTCATGTTTAAAATTCTTTTACAAAATTTAAGGTGAAGTGTCTCAAAAAGTTCTATATTCTCAAACCCCCATACTTCACAACCATATAACATAATTGGTAAAACTAAGTGATCGAATAATCCTAACTGACATTCTATCGATAATTGTAAATTATTAATTTTTTATAAACTCCATATAGTGCCTTATTTGCTTGATCTAATAATCTTTTCCTAGCTTTATAATATTTGTTGTTTGAACTAAATAAAATACCAAGATAACAATAAATATCTGTATATTCTAATAAAACTTTATCAAACATTATTTTAGGCAAAATCTTTGGTTTTCTTCTACAAAATAGCATAACTTTAGTCTTTGAAATATTAACTTCTAACTTCCAAAATTTACAATACTCAATAAAAACATTAACATCATGTTGCAATTCACTGGCACTCTCGGCAAAAATGACAGTATCATCAGCATAAAGATAGAAATATATCAAGATATTCATTACCTATTTGAGAAATACTCTTAAGACCTTTACACCCTTTTGACAATAAGAAGTCTTCTAAATCATTAATAAAAATTGAAAATAAGAAAAGGGAGAGATTTTCCCCTTGTCTAACACCAATTTCACAAGAAAAATACTCTGACATTTTGTTACCTTCAATAGCACAAGATTTTATCATATCATACATATTTTTGATTATATTAAAAATTTTCCATTCATATTATACTTCCTTAACTTAAACCATAATCCATTTCTCCATACCTTATCGAAAGCTTTTTAAAATCTACAAAAACACAAAAGAGTTTCTTTCTAGAGGCAAATAAAGTTTCAATAATCCCATATAACACAAATATATTATCAACAGTTAAGTAAGACTGGCGAAAACCCGCTTGTGCCCTTGTAAGTATATTTTCATTTTCTACGTAATTTTTAAGGCGGTTGTTTATAATAGAAGTAAACAATTTTCCAAAACAGCCTAAAATCGTTATGCCTCTATAATTATCAGGACTTTTTGAATCTCCCTTATTCTTATAAATTGACTTGATAGAGCCTATTACCCATTTCTCCGGGATTATACCGGTATCTAATATAAAATTAACAAAAGTAAATATGCAGGTAACATCTTACTGAGAGTAGATTTTATATATTCGTTTAACACACCATCGGTACCAGAAGATTTACCATTTTTTAACTTTTTGATATGTCAATAATCTCTTTTTCTGTAATTTCACCATTAATATCTGCAATGTCAACATCACACATTTCATCCATATCTACCTCGTCTCTGCGAGAGTCATCATTATCAAAAGAATTTAAACTCTTAAAATATTCATAAAATTCCCCCAAATCAATCTTTTCATTTTGCTTTTTATTACATTTCTATTTAAAACCTTCCAGTAATCCTTTGGATTAGTGGTACGTATACTTTTTAATTTAAGTTCTAAATTTCTTTTATAAATACCATAATGTTTAGACAGTGTTCTTTTGTAAGATTTACGGGCTACATTCATATTTTTCTTAGCATTTTCAGTTTTAACATTTACAAAATATTTTTTAGCTTTAAATTATTGTTTTCTTTTCTGAGTACACTCATTCCCAAACCAAGGTAAATTTTTCTTTCTCTTGCGATTATTTCTTTTTACCCCAAACAATGCCCTAGCAGAATTAGTAAAAACATTACATATCTTCTGAACAACATTATTTACAGATAATTTTTTGTCTGTTGTATTATTAATTAACTGAAAATCATTTACAATATCTACAATATCCTCATCAAAAACATTATTTACAAAAACTTCAGATTTATCTGAACACCATTTTATAGGAGTTGTGACACACTCTGTGTTATTTACAACACTTTCTGTTATAAACCATTTTAACCTTAACGAAATTGGACAGTGTATATCTGAGTATATCTTATTCAACTCAAGTATTGCAAAATCATCTATACTATTAAAAAGTTCAGGGGAGCAGATTGCGTAATCGATCAGACTAACACCTTTCGATGTAACCCTCCCTATGTTTTTATCCTGTCCCACCCTACCGTTCACAATAAACAAGTTACAACCCTTACATAGTTCTATGAGCTTATAGCCGTATCTATTTGGTTGTCCAATGTCACTTGAGTGTCTGTCTAGGCAAACGCCAAGGATCTTTAATATTTTGGAACCATTCAGGTGAAATCTAATATCATCATCGTCATTATCAAAAATTCCCATTACAGTATCATCAATATGGACAAAGTCATTTAGCTATTAGCAAACCAAGTGCTCTACCAGCTGATTGAGCTACAATTTTTGCAGTGACATTATTACGGTTATTACAAGACCTAAGTAATTGTATCTATAGCTTATATCTAACACATGTTCACCACAAGTAAAAACTTTGGAGCTGGCCGTGTGGTTTATTGTCTCATAATATATATTCCGAACGTTCAGGGTTCGGAGCATACGCCAGCGCCGTTTTTTTACAGTACGTGTACTGTTCACTTTTTATGCACTTTGTATTTTATAAATGGACAATTGTGCATTTATTTGGGTTTTCATTTAATTGAATTTATTTTTTTATTATATTTTTTCTTAAGATGTATGCACTACTAGCAGTATTACAAACGATGTTTCTAGCATCATTCGGCCATTTAGATATTTAATTGCGTATTCTGTCGGACATGTTTCTAATCATTAGAATTTTATACAAAACTGAAAAAGAAAGAATGATGCACGAATTTTTCACGCGTGAAAGAATCACAAGAAAATCAAGTAAATTTTAAAAAAAATGGGAAGAAAAAAAATCAGATTTAGCAAGATTCGAACCGTTGACCAAGTAGCCAGCTTAACAATTATGTAGACAACGCACTAACACGCTCGGTCACCCTAGATGTTGACTTTGAACTTGGTTGCAAAAAATAAACCCATAAATCGTTTTGTTTCTTATTTAAACGTTATCGATACACGTATTTTTATATATTTTTCTCAATTCATTTTATATATATACATGCATACCGTGAATTAAAAAAAAATAAATTAAAGGCCAAACGGCAAGGTCAAACTTGACGAGCTATAGGTATACGCTATGACCATAAATGTGAACTAAACAGGGGACGCTTTCAAAATTTAACTTTGTATTATACCAGTCAATATAATATATTACGTGTGAAGGAAATATCTTTGTGTGTGAACGAAATACCATTGCACGGGAATGAAATATCTTTGTCATTGTGTGTGAACGAAATACCATTGCACGGGAATGAAATATCTTTGCGTGTGAACGAAATATCATTGTGTGTGAACGAAATATCATTGCGTGTGAACGAAATGTCATTGTGTGTGAACGAAATACCATTACGTGTGAACGAAATATCATTGTGTGTGAACGCAATACCATTGCACAGGAAGGAAATATCATTGCGTGTGAACGAAATATCATTGTGTGTGAAGGAAATTTTGCGTGTGAACAAAAATATCATTGTGTGTGAACAAAAATATCATTGTGTGTGAACGAAAATGTCATTGTGTGTGAACGAAATGTCATTGTGTGTGAACGAAATACAATTACGTGTGAACGAAATATCATTGTGTGTGAACGCAATACTATTGCACAGGAAGGAAATATCATTGCGTGTGAACGAAATATCATTGTGTGTGAAGGAAATTTTGCGTGTGAACAAAAATATCATTGTGTGTGAACGAAATGCCATTGCATGGGAATGAAATATAACTGTGTGTGAACGAAATACCATTAAGTGGGAACGTAATATCAATGCGTTGGAACGCATTATTATTGCTTGAGAACGAAAGACTATTGCGTGGGAACAAAATAGCATTGCATGTGAACGCAATACTTTTGCGTGGGAACGAAATATCATTGCGTGCGAACGCAATGCTTTTGCGTGGGAACGAAATGCTATTGTGTGGGAACGCAAACATATATTTATTATGTCTCTTCGCAGGCTCCGTACTATCATCTGTTGAGAAGGAACTATATTGTTATTTTAGAAGAATAATAAACAATGTTGAAATTATACATGTATGATTATTTTGATTCGGGTCCGAGATTCCAAAAATTAAATGTTGTTGTTGCTGCAAAAGTTTCCGTTACTACCAAAATTGGACCTAATTCTGAACTTTAATTTCCTGCGTAATGTTTGATTCAAGCGGCTAAGATTTTTCCACATACGTATCCTGTAGTTATCCCTTACTAAAGAGACCAAATAAATAGAAAACCTCAAAATATGATATAGTACAGACCTATTGAACACTTGGCTACTCGGGTAATGAGTTAGTGTCAAGAACATCTCGACCACCTGTTGTTGACAGTTTTCGGCAGTTGCTATCTATCTCATGTCAGCTTTTCGGTAAATAGCTTCCTTCTACATCTCGACCACGCGGTAGCCAACTCTTTTTCGTTAGCTAAATATTAAACTTTTAATAGGTCCATACTGTAGAGTTATCAAAGAAGTGAGAATCTACAAGGATTGGTGAATGCCGAGACGTAAAATATAGTCTGCTGTTGATATTTTTCAGCACTTTCTTTTTGGCGTAAACGCCTCTTTCGTTTGTAAATAAAGACGATACTTATAAAACTAATCTAACTGTATTTTTAAAGTTACCATTTTAAGAGGAAAATTAATGCTTTAAAAGTTTACGTAGGATTGTGAATTACAAAGGTAATATACGAAAAGACGGAGCTTTTGTATTATTTTTTAAGTTGTGATATAACCCCTCATTTAGTTCACATTCACGGTCATAGTAAGCGTATATAGGTATGTTGGAGATGTCTAATAAAACTCCAAACTTTTGACAAGCACAGAAATTGTTCCTAGTGTTGCACCATGGGTTAAAGGTCTGTTGTATCGTTGTAACCGTCATAGTTATTTAACACCTATGTCTCCTAAACATGCACTTATACAATTAAACTAAGTCTGATTTTATCGAACTATTACATACCATTTTTTAAATTTAATCATTAAATACATTCAAAAAACATATACCATTTTTTAATGTATTTTATGATTCAATTCAAAAGTTGTTTATGACAGAACAATGCACCAACAATCTAGCATGTATTTTAAATTTCGTGTAAATTCGCTATAGCAACAAGACACGAAGAACAGACATTGAATTTCTTGAAAGTTTAATCTAATGGTGAATCAATAATTCGAATTTGCACAGTCACTCAACGACGCGAAAATAGAAATAACCGAAAAAATTGCATTGCCATCATTCGCGAAAATTAACCGATCCGAAATATCTCCTATTCATAGTGTCTTATAACGATTAACTTACCCCATCCATCATTAGTTGGCGAATCGCCAATGTTAAACACGTGACCACCAGTTCCGGTCGGATTTAAATAAAAATCTAGCCTGAGCATGCGCCTTCCACACAATGGCGACTTTACACAGTCGTAACAACATTTAGGTACTGGATCAAAGCGCACTGATATGGAAAGTGTTTTGCTGCAGTTTCTATAACAAATAAAAATAAGATGAATAAACAGTTTTTTCTACCCAACCATAGATTGATTGTTTGAATGAATGGGGTTCTACCTTCTAGTCAAGAATATTCCAATTATACCAACCCAGACGTCACCAGCTATAGGTAAAGTGGCAAAAATGTTAACATTTACATTGCGCTCAAAGCAATGTGCATGGAGTTCTTTATCGCGACACGCCTGCAGAAACACGGGACGTCCACTCCGAAGGCCCCCACCCCCAACCAAGATCAGATTGTCATCTTCGCTTTATATTTCTAAAATAAAACATGACGTCTATCTTCACTTTCATCTTTTTTAAATGGTCAAAGACTTACAGTTTAATAGAAGCTGTAAGGTGAAGCTGGTTGTAGTATCTGACTTTCATACAATCTCTGAACTTCTATAAGCGCATTGTAATTTTTATTCTATATTCGCAGTCGAATATGTTTCTGCGAAAATATAACCACCCCGAAAAATATCTTTTTAAATAAGTAAAGCATTCTTAAAACAAACAAAACAAAATACTCAAATACTTTGGGCATTGTCAAAGCGTGAAAGTTTGACATCCGCGAATAAATCATTATACAGTATATATATGCAATTAGAGTTGAGTTGAGTTATGGTGTTTAACGTTTCAGTCAAGAATATTTCACTTATATCAAGACGTCGCCAGCTATAGGCGAGGTTGCAGAAATTTTGCATGTGCGTTGCGCTGATGGCATTATACAGCGGGATTCTTTAGCGTGCCAAGCCCACCGTGACACGGGACCTCGTTTATTTTAAGTTCCTATCCGAAAGAACCGTGACTCTCATTTCGTAATGCCGAGATCTTGGCGACAGAACAGTCACTACCCACTTTTAAGTCTTGGGTCAGACCCGGTCTGAACAACATCATAAAAAACAACAATAACAATAATAATACCATGATAATATGCTGTACCTATTTGGATAGTCCGGATTCTCCTCCATATACCAATCCCAGTAGCATGAGGGATCGTGCTTAACAAAGTCGTCTTTGTACAAGTTAGGAGATGTAACGACATTTCCGGTTGTCAAATCAAACCAAACGCTATCCCTGACGCAGCACTCCGGCTTACAAAATGGCTGATATGATAACAATAACTGGTCATAGGTCGGCTTCAAATTATAAGGAATTTCTGTAAATTAAGGAAAAGATGTAAGTTTGATGCATTTGAGAAGTCAAAGTGACAAAGTGGAATTTTAGTCATCAAATTGATGGAATAAACTGATCTCAGTTTAATTTTGAAATCCTGAATATTTTCTATGACAAACGTGACAACTTCATTTTTCCATTGGCAACACTCCTTTCTATGCAGTAATATACTTTTTACTCCTGCTATGGCGTGTTTGTTTCACAGTGGATACGTTACGATACAATCTGTTTTCACTAAAGAAAGTTTATACAACAAATTAATCTGCTTATATATAAATTGTCGGGTCCGGAATATCGAAATGCTAGGCTCATCAATGCCCTCCAAAGTATTATGGCCGTCCTCACAATATTGTTGATAATTATGATGTCTCTGTATCCAAAATTACCCTGGATATATTGACGCCCTATAGTTCCATGTTCCTTGCATTTTTAATGTTGATTGCACTTGGCGGATGTAGCTAGCTAAACAGGAAGCGTTTACTCTTCCAAACACCCATCGTTTACTCTTCCAAACACCCATCGTTTACTCTTCCAAACACCCATCGTTTACTCTTCCAAACACCCATCGTTTACTCTTCCAAACACCCATCGTTTACTCTTCCAAACACCCATCGTTTACTCCTCCAAACACCCATCGTTTACTCTTCCAAACACCCATCGTTTACTCTTCCAAACACCCATCGTTTACTCCTCCAAACACCCATCGTTTACTCTTCCAAACACCCATTGTTTACTCTTCCAAACACCCATCGTTTACTCTTCCAAACACCCATCGTTTACTCTTCCAAACACCAAACACCCATCGTTTACTCTTCCAAACACCCATCGTTTACTCTTCCAAACACCCATTGTTTACTTTCCCGATTGATAATTACGTCTTTAACTACATTTATAAGTTTTCAATTTTCGAGTTACTTTGTTTATTTTGGCTTGTTATCTTCACATTGAATGGTTTGTTTTTAATATTTTTGTAAAATAAAAAAAACTGGTATATGAAACCCCTATTTCACAAATAGATCGTATAAATATGCAAATCATAGCAAAATATCGTTTGACTATATTTTAGATAAAAGACAGATGATTAACTAGTACCTATTATGTTGAAAAATACTAAACTAAGTGAAAGAAAGTGTATATTGAAATATTTAAAAATAAGACCTACACATATACACAACAATTTAAGAACACTATGAAACAATGAAAAATATATGCAGGTAAGCCATCATTTGCCAAAAATACATTTCCCTCCTCTTTTTTACAACGATATGAAACAATGAAAGATAAGCAATCACTTGCCTAAATTTATTTTGCCTCTCTTTTTTACAACAATAGGAAACAATAAAAAAATATATGCAGGTAAGCCATCACTTGCCAAAAATATATTTCCCTCCTCTTTTTACAACGATATGAAACAATGAAAAATATATGCAGATAAGCCATAACTTGCCAAAAATACATTTCCCTTTTTTTGTTTACAACGATATGAAACAATGAAAAATATATGCAGATAAGCTATCACTTGGCAAAAATATATTGTGCTCCTTTTTTACAACGATATGAAACAATGAAAAATATATGCAGATAAGCCATCACTTGCCAAAAACACATTTCCCTCCTCTTTTTACAACGATATGAAACAATGAAAAATATATGCAGATAAGCCATAACTTGCCAAAAACATATTTTGTATTTATACCTATTTACAAAGTCAGATTTTAAGGAGATATCGTTGTTTCATTCAACGATATAAAACAATGAAAAATATATGCATATAGGTCATCACTTACCAAAACCATATTTTTGCTCCTCTTTTTTACAACGATATAAAACAATGAAAAATATATATGCCGATAAGCAATCACTTGCCAAAAATATTTTTTGCTCCTCTATTTTTACAACAAATAAAGATAAAACTAACTACATATTATTCCTGGTTTTATAGACACTCGGTATACCTACCATATTCTAGTCTGGCGGTCAACACGGTTACTATTAGATGGCAACACACTACAAGTATATTTAACTTTGACATCGTCCTACAAAAATTAAATATGAATCATATTTTTTCATGCACAAAACATGCAAAAATATTATATTAACTTATTAACAACATATATTATTGCCGAGATACGTAAAAATTTGCCACGAATAACTTTAAAAAATTGGGCTAATATAAGGTAAATTTTGATAAACTTGACCAATATATTAAATTAAGCCAGTTTTACTGCATGTTAAGATTCATAAGAATTTCGCAAATAATAAAATTGCTGACCACATTTTCCTTGAAAAAATTCTATAGGGAAAGGTACAAAGAAAAAATCATTCCTGATTATAAAGATTGGTTTTTTTATGCAGAGAAGTTGCTTGGTCACAAGAGAGCTTAAATCATTGAGTATTTATGACCAATATTTGAGAAAACTTAAGTAATTTTGAATATGGCTAAAACTAATGGGTAAGATCTTATGCGGAAAGGGTCAATCAAAAATAACTTTAAAGAGTATAAAGAAATTATTTAAAACTTGAAAGAGACGAAATATCCATAATTTTGAAAGATTATTTTTGAATGTTAAAAACAAAAGTTTTGGCAATTTCGTTACTGTCGGATAGAAAACTAAGTCTTGATATAGTATTCTATCTGATAGTAACGTTAACAAAATTACCAAAAATTTTGTTTTTAACATTCAAAATAATCTCTTAATAATTTGTGTAAATTTTAAATACAATTTTAAAATTTCTGTGTAATCTAGAGACTTACCTGTATTGTGTATTGCAAGCTTCAATGTTGCCGGCTACACCTCATCGGAAATTATTGACTACGTGACAGATGTTTAACAGGTGTGTAATCGTCATATAAAAATCTATTATATCAATATAACAAAAAACTAATCATTCAGGATAAAATGTAAGAACGTGAAGCTGAAGGAAAGTCAGGAAACCTCCCACACCACACCCCCCAAAAATATAAATAAATTAATTACAATTATAGTAACTAAACAATTTTTGATTGACAAAACGATCAAACCCTCTATCGTCTTCGGTTTGAATGGAAATGATCACCTGTCCGTCATGAAAAAGTAGTCAACATTGGCACACAATGTGCTCTTCCTCACAAATGAAAAGTCTCCCAATTGCATACATACTAGGCAATTACCAAAGGAATAAACCCTTTACAGCAATGTACAAAAAGTAATAAGATAGAAAACCTAAGTGGTTAGACGGTCCCTAGAACACTTCCGGGTATATTTCATTTTTGGGGTTTTTATTATGTTGTGCTCTTGGTTGCGTTGGCTGAAATCACAATTCAATTTCCTCCACCGGAAAAAATTTTGAAAATTGTCAGAAATGGGTAAACTATAAATAATTAAGCAAGAAGGTACAGAAATATGATATGAAGACCAGATCAATAGAAAAATGTAAAGCTGATAGCTTGGTTTTAAGACTGTTACCTAGTTCGGATTTATGAAACCTCTAATACACACACGTGAAAATATTCAATAACATGTGGTTGGACGCGTCCTTGTCCTATAAGAACATGTACAAAAAATAACTCTTCCTCAAGACTATATATTTTGAGATAAATATAATAATATTTTATCCAATTTGTACGAAGTAAATATTTCAACAGATTAAGAACATAGCAATTGCTGTTAATATAGAATGATTTATTAAAACAAAACCAGTGATATAGCACGGTACATTTCTTATGGCTTCAAGATCAGATCCCGGTTTCACAGCCATTTCTTAACGAAGTGTTTCCTTGACTGAAAATACTAAAACCTTAATAACTTCAAAAGGTGTAGTGTTCTGAGTGTAAAATATAAATTATTCAAATTTCAAATCTAAAACCGTTTAAAATTAAAAATTTGATCTGACGCAAGATTAAATAAAAAAAGAAACTATGTCCTATTATGATCATGAATTGCACTAGACTGTATATAAAGTACAGTACAGACCTGTCCAAAGTTTAAAACTACGCTGACGCAAAGATGTCTAAGCTCGGGTACCGAATGACCAAGATACGGGGGTTGACAGTGACCGAAAAGTGACATAGAGATGGGTAGTAGCTGTCCAATAGCTGTCAACACACATGTATATTATAGCCAACGCGTGACTGAGATGAGATGCAGATTTGGCACTTATACGTTATCCGAGTGTTAAAATTTCGACATGTAAAATTACACACGGTCTGTCCAAAGTTTAATGCTAAGCTTATAAATAAGTGCCGAATCGGCCATATGCATCTCGACAATTTTTTTTCCATATATCGGCAAATTAGTAGGCGAAAGTCGGCCTCTTTTCGTTAGCTCAATGTAAAACTTTGGACATGTCTCTACTATATATATTGTTTAAAATATAAAAAATACACACAGTACAGACATGTCCAAAGTTTAAAATTAAGCTTATGAATTAGTGCCGAATCGTCCATCTTGACAACTTTTTTTATATCTTTTTTTTATTTATTTATTTATATCATTTCACAACAATTAATTAATTGATCAATTTTTACAGAAATTGACTGTAGATTGTAATAGCTCATCGAAAGGTACTTCATACAACTTATTTACATATTTTAACTTTAAACTCCAAGAGTATCTAACTTCAGAAATTTCTCCCCAAAACAAAGTCATTCTAAGTAAATATAGATGTCTTTAAAAGCAAATGACCTTTATATAGAGTTGGTCTTTAAGGGAGGTCAGACTGTACATATTCTCTATGATTTTATTTGACTGTTGTAAATTTAACACACAAGTCTGCATTATACTGATGTGGAAACTCTGCCAACCCTGTGTAGTGCCGACTGTGCAGCTTCAGTAAAGTACTTGAATCTCTTTGGACCCATTTTTGCTCCAAGAACGCTTGACACAACCACAAGAACACTGTTATAACCTTTATCGCGAAGAAATGATAACACTGCACTTCCTGCTCCGTATTCACCGTCGTCGTCCACACCTTCATGTAAGACCCCTTTATCATCAACAAGCCGGAAAACCGCGATATTATGTATTGAACATGCTACTGACGGGAGTTTCATCATTTGACATAATGCTTCCCTAGCCTCGTTGATCGACTGAACACTGGCAGCCCTGGCAGAGATAATGTTACCATTCTCAGATAGTGTGTTTCCCTCAGATATTGCGTATGATTTGCTGCTATTTGTATTTGTATCTAGAACTATAGAAGCTTTTGGACAATAAATTGGTTCCTTATATGTCTGACCATTACTAAGTACGAGTTTATCACCTCTTACTTTTGAGTTTATTCCTTTCAGATTAAACTGTTTCTGAACTTCGTATAGCCTTTTTCTATTTTGGCGATTTTCATCTGGAAATTGAGGGGAGATGCGGATACCTTGTGGTAGTTTATCTTTTCTACTAAGTATCAACTCTTTGTCTGCATAGTCGAGTTTAGCCACAACCGCCCTTGGGGTCGATTTACCTACTGATCTGGGACCTATACGATGAACCCTGTTTATTTTTACTTTATTGACAATTTCTAAATTTTCTTTGAAAATATTATCGAGAATCTCTTGAAGGTTTTCTTTGTCTTGTTCCTTGAGGCCAGCAACAATAATGTTGTCCCTCATGGCTCTTCGTTGAATGTCAGTTATTGAACGTTGTTGTGTGTCTACCTTTTGTTCCAAACGAACTATATAACTTTTTAAGTTCAATATCACTGAATGCCTTATTTGCGTTACCCTTAAGGTCACTGATTTCTGCAGTTTGGTCATTGGTTTCATCACATACCGACTGTAACCGTTGTTCATAAACCTTAATAACTTTGTTAATGTTAAGACATTGGGAATTTAAGATGGCATTTTAAGAAATTGATCAAGCTTATGATTTCTGCATTTAGTTTTGAGAAAAATATTTACTCTTAGTTCCAAAAACGTTTGCAAAAATTTGCTAAATTTAAGTCAAGGAAAATCTTAGTTAAGGAATGGTTGCGAAACTCGGGCCAGATGTTTAAGACAAAATATCTAGAATATTTTGAAAAAAGGCGTTACCTTAAGTACTACTGGTAAAAAGCGAGTACCATACCCATAGCAGTGGATGATTTTTTATTATCATACCCCTGTTCAACAAAATATTTTTAAAATCATTAAATATTTGTTGTTATTTGTGTTGTGATGTGTTGTTTTGTGTTTTTGATTGCTTTTACCCGTGTCGAGTTTGACAAAGACTTCAAAATAAGCAGTGACTATTCTTTTGCCAAGCGCATGTTCGGAAGACACCTTGAAATCGATGCCCGTGTCGCGATATGTGTTTCAGCTAAAGTTCCCGCCCTGCACTATTCAAATAACACACTACAAGTCAAAATTTATACAACTTCATCGTTAGCTTGTGACGTCCTGATATAAGTGAAATATTATTGACAGCGACGCAAATCAACCCAATCGATCAACACATCAACTAATCAATCAATCAATTCAGTTAAGGTAACATTACGACATAAATCTTTTGAAAATGCATCTGTTACTCTAATTACATAGAAAAAGAAACATAAAACCTCTATATTTGCTGTTTTTTATACATTTGTTTTCCGAGCTGTTATTTTCGGCACAAATTAAAACCGAAAATAAAAGAAACATTTCAATTGTAATGGGATAAAGGAAACGTTAAGCAGTATAATTAGTTTAACAGATGTTATATCAAATACGTGTTGCATCAGTAAATGTTTTCATTCATGCGTTTAATGGTCACAAATTCCAGAAAATGAATCATAAATTTTAGAAATTTATACCTAAACTAAGATCATGTTTGCGCGATTGGACGTCACCATAATACTTTTGATAAGTATGACGTCTCTGTATCCAAAATTACCATGGCTATATTTGACGTCTCATAGGTCTATGCGGTAGCTCAGTTGGTAGAGTGTTCGCTCCGTAAGTGGGAGGTCGTGGGTTCGATCCCCGGCCGGGTCTGACCCAAGACTTGAAAGTGGGTAGTGATTGTTCTTTCGCCAAGCACTCGGCATTACGAAATGAAAGTCACGGTTCTTTCGGATGAGAACTTAAAATAAACGAGGTCCCGTGTCACGTTGGGCTTGGCACGATAAAGAACCCTGCTGTATAATGCCATCAGCGCAATGCACCGGCAAAATTTCTGCACCTTCGCCTATAGCTGGCGACGTCTCGATATAAGTGAAATATTCTTGACTGGGACGTTAAACACCATTACTCAACTCAACTCAACTCATAGGTCTATGTTCCTTTCATTCTCAACTCTTATTTCACACACGGCTTGTGGAGCTTTTAAATTGTACCCACCCGGGGCAACGTGCCATTTGTAGTCGCCGCTTCACCATTTGGATACAATGACAAAATTGATATATTTTCAAACCCAGGTTGTAACAATGTAAATCTTGCACAATTGTTCAACAAAACAACACGTGACAACAAAAGCTACGGACGTGGGCGTTGCAACAAGTCCCATATCCGTGATGTTAGTTTTTTGTAATAGTTTACCATTCCTGCAAAAACCTCTCGGATTACACCATATCCGAACTAAACTCTACTTTATACCACTATCCCGTCCTAGGCTGTTACAAGTAGAAGGCATATCTAAAACTACGTATACTATAGATTCTAATACACCAGAATACAAAGTTAACGCTATCATTATGGATATTGCATTTAACAAGTTATTTAAACCTGCTCGGGAAAACGATATTCAGAACGATGGTCAACGCCAATATCTTAAATTACACTATGTTAACAATGGCATAGATGATATAAATATTTCTAATATTCCTAATAAACAAGTCTCCTAATTTCAAAAATAATTCGCCGCCTTAAACTTTCTACTCCAAAAACTCCATTGCATCCAAAATATTTAATTATAAACGTAACTGCCGTGTTTAAACTTTCATATTTAAGCTCTACCTACCCGTCCCTCTTCGTCTCTGCCTATAATTATTATGGAACAGCTGGACATGTAATAACTGGTATCTCAATATAATTGAAAACACTAAATTGAGATGTCTACTTTCAAATGGTCCTAAATACAGAGAGCCTCAATCTATTACTTGAGGACAGTATCAGAATTCTTACGGATTATCTAGACTATGTATTATGTCTATGTTTCCAATATCATCCTGAGTATCTTTGACGTCCTATAGTTCCATAATCTTTCATTCTTAATTTTGATTCATGTGTGGCGGGTGTATCTAGCTAGCAAGGTGGTGCTTACCCTTCCCTGGTGTAAGTTTACATATTTTACTAGTTTCAAAATTTTATTTGCTTTGCGATTGTGATGTGGACATCAGTGTGATTGTTTTATGTTTATCCTTATAACCCCATCCATATCGCAAAGGTAATAGTAATTAAAGAACTTCATGTGTCAGTGTTAGTCTTCTTTTTTGTGCTTTATCATAGACTTATCAAAAACAAAAAAACTAACCATGTCCGAATCACAATCCAGATGAAAAGTAAAAACTTTGGAACTAACAAGTTAGGTTAGACAGGTGAACTTCCATCAGTGAAGTGAGGCCGGGTACTCCGGAAGGGTAGGCACCTCCTGTTTAGCTAGCTACACACTTATATAATACCGTAATATCGTGATTGTAATGGTTGTTACCAGGTGCATGTTATTCAAGCATATTTTTTTCTATAATTGGTATTTCAAAGCCAAGATACTCTGAGGAAATTGTCTCTATCACACTCAATGAATACTTGTCCGTGTATAAGTATTGTCTTATACATGTATTTTAACAGTATTATATATGTTTATTTTAATAAACAAATTGTTTGAAATCGTGTTTGGTTGTTTTATTATTGATGTGTATACTATTGTATTCTTGTTGTATAGTGCATGATAGACAGTTGCAAAGTTCTGTCATAAGTGATGAAAACTGGTAGTTTCCAAACTAAATTACTCAGGGATATTGCTAGCCTAGACCCTCAAAAAGTTTTATTGCCGTCATCACAGTATTATTGTTGTATTGTTGATAAGTTTGATGTCTGTGTCCAGGATTTGACGTCCCATGTTCCTTTCACACAATTTGGATTACACACGTGGCGGGTGTAACTATGCTTACCCTTCCGGAGCTCCCGCCCTCACATGGTGGAAGTTCATGTGTTTAACCTAACTTGTCAGTTCCAAAGTTTTTACTTTGTTCTGATTGTGATTAGGACATGGGTTATTTGTATGTTTGTTTTTCATTACTCTTAGCAAATTGTCTATAATAGACTCAATGGATACTGGTACATGTATATTTATCTCTTATATATTTTATAATAATCAAAAACAAACATACTAATCCATTTCCGAATCACAATCCAGAAGCAAAGTAAAAACTTTGGAACTGACAAGTTAGGTTAGACACGTGAACTTCCACCAGGGAAGTGAGGCCGGGTTCCCCGGAAGGGTAAACACCTCCTGTTTAGCTAGCTACACCCGCCACGTGTGTAATCAAAATTGTGTGAAAGGAACATGGAACTACCATCAGTTCAAATTCCTTCTTGTTGTAGTCACGGCTTTAACTTTCATTTGACGTTTTGTATACCTGATAGACATGATATGTTTTATTGGAGATCCAATTCAATCAGAAACGAAAAGGACTTAAAAGAAAGTCTATTAAATGTTCTGATCTCGTTGTCTAAAATAAATTGATTGTTTAGAAGCCAGAAGTTTAATAAAAAAAAAACACTATCCGTGTCCGAATCACAATCCATAAGAGCAAAGTAAAAACTTTGAAATTTCAAAATTATGTGAAACACGCGACCTTCCACAAGAGAAGTGGGACAGGGTGCTCCGAAAGGATGAGCACCTCTTGTTTACCTAGCTACACCCGCCTCGTGTGTAATCGAAATTAATTGAAAGGAGCATGGAACTATGAGACGGCAAATACATCCAGGGCAATGTTGGACAGAGACATCACACTAAGTCTCATTAACAATACTGTGTACCGGTCATAAAACTTTTTGAGGGTTCTGATAAGCCTAGTTTTGCACTATCCCTGGATCAACAATTTATTGGTAGTCAGCTTGCTTTGTTGTTTCTGTAGCGGGAACAAACCCTGCCATAGCGCGTTTCTTGTGAACTTCATACACCATAAGCAGTCGAACCAGGTATATTTCGTAAATGTTCATTTTTCTTGTTTCTATTTATTTATGGGCCTTGTTAGCCGAGTGGTCTCGTTTCCGCCCTTAAGGATCACGGTGCATCTCATGAATTTGATTCAAAATAAAGAGAAATCCTTCTGTTCCATAATGTTTCAGTTCTCTTGTCGAATGTATTATATATTATATTATTCCCATTTCTTAAAATGTTCGATTGGTTTATCACCTAGATGTATAAACCCATTCACTTAATTTCACACGAAGTCTATGGTATGTATTTGACACAGGCTATATGAGAAAACATTGCAGATTGCTTCGTTTCTAAATAAATAAAAAAGAAATTACCGTGTTTTAATGATTTGATTTTAAAAACCAAGTTAAATTCATCCTGTTGAATTAAATACTGAGATTATAGAAATTTACAGCCTCAATTTAAGACAGAAATGGGGGATATTGACTCGGACAGGTTGGCAATTCCTATAGACCCTGCTTAAAAACTATGTTACTAACATTAAAGATTAAAGAGCTAAATATTAGTGAAATAATTTTCTCTAGTATCTTTACATAATGAGTTTTGATACTTGTTTGTTGAATATTTTTCAGAACCTTTTTACGTTACTTTTTTGTTGTTATAGAACACAGTAATTCCGTTTTATGTTGGTGACAGTGATTAGAAAATTTCTTACCTCCAACATCTGGAAACTACTTATCCATTACACAGCCAATTTTTGCTCACGTGAAATTCACGTGAAATTAACGTGAATTTCACATGAAAAATTTCACGTGAGATTAACGTTAATCGAGCTTATACGTTTAAATCACGTGGATATCACGTGAAATTCACGTTAATTTCATGTAAATTTCACGTGAGATTCACATGAAATTTTTCAAGTGAGTTTAACGTATAACCTCGATTAACGTTAATTTCATGTGAAATGTTGGTTCATGTGAATTTCACGTGAATAATTTCATGTGAATTTCACGCGAAATGAGCTATCATATCTAACTTTTATTGATAGGAATTCCAAGTGCATATTACTTTAGATTGCTCATAAGTACACTTGTTAAAGACTTATTGCTACATTCTCCATTAACCCCGGCCCTCGTTTCACAATTATTCCTTAGCTAAGATTTACCTTAACTTATATTTAGCAAATTTTGGTAACCTTTCATTTATTTTTTTTTTTTGTTTTTTTTTTTTTTTTGGTCAAAACTAAATTCAAATGTTTTAATGTGGAAGTGTCTTAAAAAATGATACCTTAAATTCTTGAATATCTTAAAAATTAACAAAATTATAAAGATTTAAAATTTTGTAAGATTTAAGTTAAGGAAAATCCTGACAAAGGAATGATTGTGAAACCAGGGTTTGTACATGATGATAGAACCAGATTATTTAAATGCAGTGCATTTTAAGGATTTCTTTCAATTCAGATTACATTGCAATCTGAAAATAGAGTAAATGGTGGTCATGGTTACTTGCATTAGAACTTTTTAAATAATGCATACTATTTATTATGACATAAAGACTACTTCATGTCTCAATATCAAACAAAAACAACTGTAATTTTCAAATGTTTTATACAGTATATAAATTATACACTTCATAAAAAATCATAAAATTCATTTTACTACATTCTTGTGAGTGCCTATAAACACAGAGTTTTGTGAAACTGTTTAGTAAATACATATGTAACATATGTTAAACAGTAACATAATCATTACATCAGTATTTTGATGATTATACACCCTTCCGGAAACTGGTTATCGCTCTTGATATGACGTCACACCGGGAAGGCTATCTATCGATCCCATTATCATGTACAATTTATTCACTCAGTTCGAGTATATGTTAGGTGTCATATGTAAGCTACAGGTGAGATGATGAACCGACAAAGCGAATATTACTTTAAAGGGTGTATATTCACTCAGTTCGAGTATATGTTAGGTGTCATATGTAAGCTACAGGTGAGATGATAAACCGACAAAGCGAATATTACTTTAAATAAGTTACAAATTACAAATTATGAATGGGCTAATTAAACAAATTTTAAACACATAGATGATCATCCGAAAAGACACTTAACATTGTAAAGGATTGTGTAGAATTTGTTGTAATTTCTTCAACAAAATTACAAGTTTTATTTTAACTAGAAAATTGCAATTTGTAAATGTTCAAATTTGAAAAATATAAAATACATGTACGTTTATTTATTAATATCTTGGACCATTTAATTACCCTCAAGGACATTTGAAATTCATATTTTTATCCGACTGGAAATATTTTTATTTTTTAATCAAATTAGTACAAACGTTCACCTTCCACTTTTTACTTATTTATCTTTATTTATTTTATAGAATCTGATTTTTTATAAAACTTATTTACAAAATACTGATATAAATTAAACAATTCAGATACATAATTGATAGTCAAAATAATTTGTAAACTTAAATTTTCCTGTGATTACAAATTAGCGACATCTTAAAGTTGTATTTAAAAATCATTGTTCAACGGATTAAACTTTCATTAAAGAAACATCCGTTATTGCTAAAAATGTTAAAGGTTCTGAAAATTTATTTTCAAAATTATTAATAAAAATATTTAAAAAAATATTAAAAAAAACAACAACTTTGAAATTTCGGTTGTATGGTTAAAATTTCGGTCAAATTTATATAAATAACAACTGATTCTAAGTAGAAATGATGGCATCCTTACCTAAGTTGACTTAAAAAATAGGACTTTTAATTGGTTTCATTAATCCAATTTGCAATTAACAAGTCTCTAGATTATCTGATTACGAGATGAACAAGGCAACACCTGATTATAATACACAGTGATAAATATCTGATTTATTCTCATGTAGTGTCGTATCACTGCTTTGGCTATATTATACTTATTTGTCAAAAAATCAAAAAGTATAAAAATGAAAATAAATAAATAAATAACTTTTAATACTAATTACGCGGTGTTTATTATTATTTATTATCTTTAAACTGTAACACAAATATGTTAAGTTTCAAAATGTCGGATAAATAATTATCCCATGACTCGTTATAATTTGTTCGTTTATATAATTATTCACTGAGTTACAGAATACTTAAAATGCAATGTATGTAGCCCTCTCTCTCTCTCTCTCTCTCTCTCTCTCTCTCTCTCTTGTTTAAATAATTCTACCGACTGAGAATCTTCTGAGATTAACGAAAAGCTTAGACTACTTCTGACACACCTGGATTCATTCATGCATAGCAAATTGTCCTTAGGTTGGACCGAAGCATTTTCTCTCCTGTAAATCAGGTAATCAAAATCAGTGCCCTAATTAGTTCCGAATGACTGCCCATGACTTGGTATTACAATAACAAATATGTCATGGAACAGTTATTATTATGTAACAATTAAAATGAATTTTTAAAATGGTTAATGAAAAATATATTAATTTCAAATTAGTTTTTAAAGTCATGGAATAAAATACCAGCGATATGTAATTCAAATTGAAATTTAATATTTAATTTTAAAACAATATTATATTGATTTGTATATTTAATATTTTCACATGTAAAATCTCTAATATAGAGGAAATAAATAAATAAATGATGATGATGATGATGAGGGAAAATACGAAATGCTAGTAACTCCATGTATGACGTCACATTCTACTATCAATCATGGCACTCCCGCCAGGTGTCGCGATTTATCGGAAGGGTGTATAGTCAGATATTTAATATTGTTGAACACGTAAAATAATGATTCACTGAAAAACTGATTTAGAATTGCCTCTAGTCTGTTAAAAAACATTACTTTTGATACACAATACTATGATCCACTTCCATCCAGTATTCCCACGTTGTTGCAAGCAGTTGTTCAATCTGCAAATAAAAATTAAAATTTATAATTTTAAAGAATTTTACAACTGTATTTAACACCATTACTCAACTCAACTTCTTGCTCCTAAAATTTCATCATATATTTGTACTGATATATTTAGTTTTTAAACGCATTACACTGGTGCAAACTACAAACCAATATTGCACCCCAATATCACACCCCTTCTCCGATCCTTTCAACTCTTATATATGTGTGATGAGTGAATGCCAAAACTTGTTTTTAAGTCTTCTTTGTGTATTATTCAACTAAATTTGCATATTTATGAGAGGCATTGTTGAAGACCTCAAATAGTTCTATTTCAACACCGCAAGACATTATTTTGTAAATAAATCTAGTGTTCTACTGTTCAATGCACGTTCAAAGTCGGTAGTTTTATAATCAGTAGTCTAAGTATGTGTTTGTCTTATATTGTTTTTTATCATATACTTTGTATTATTGTAGTTTCTGCATACTTTGATACGGCTAAAATGATGCCATCAATATCACCGACCCCACATGCCTGGTCGGAAAATCTGTTTCACCAGTCTGATATCGATATCAGACCGGCTTTTTGGAACAGATAGATTCAACCACCTTATCATTTAAGAAATTTTGACGGCATCAAAAGGCCTTATAAATCTTCATTTGATGAGACATAATATATCATGTCGGGAAACCAATCTTTTACACATCACCAAGTTTTATAGGTTGAATGATTGCTTACTTTCTATTCTTTTGCAGACTCTCCATTTGTCCTCAGAGATATCACCAAAGATATCTTTGTGAAAACTCGAAGAACCCCCAATTTCAATCTTCTAAATTTAGTCTCTCCATTCTGCCTTAATTGTCTATTAATGGCAAAAGTCTGAAAAAGTCATATATATTAATTAATAACTAGCTATTTTGTTCAATACATTGTTACATCATGTATCATGTAGTTTTTGAGAAGTCAAAAACATGTGTTGAGGTTTACACATAAACATACATGTTGTAGATTGTATAACACAATCATGTTGCCACTAGCTGATTTTAGTTAGAAGGCAAAATGAGAGTAGTGTAGTGAGATCAAGTTCAAAGTTGGAGGTGATAACCTAGATTTGAACTTGCTTTTTATTTTAACCTACAGTTAATTTGCTACTTCCACCTATTGAAGATATCTTATGTACAAAAACCTGTTTCACTCTCGATGATTCTGTATCCACAGAAAAGATCATGCTTGGCTAAGGTCAGTTAAATTTGGACACTCCAGTTTCTTAAACATCCATGAATTAACCATTGCAGTATAAGTAGAAGAGTCTTCACTGAGTGTAAAACTTACACCACTCTAAACAAATGAAGATATATATATATATATAATATATATATATATATATATATATATATATATATATATATATATATATATATATATATAAAAGTTACATTTTAAAAAGAGTGTAGTCACTAGTCAGTAATAATAATAAATTAAATAAATCTTTATTTAAAGCAAAATTTTAAAACTTACAACATAAGCTTTAGAGAGTTTTTGATTGGTACCATAGCATATGGCCCTTACATGGGGAGAGACCAAAGAGCATATTGTCTGATTGCATTCTATTGTATAAAATGTATAGATCTTCATATTGTGAACACATGTAAAATTCCAAGTTTACAGCTTTACTTGCTGTATAGCAGTTGAACTGGTCACTTCAAATGACCGAGCATACCAGTCCATGGTGCAATAAATTTTAGACAATTTTTGTACCTTCTTTGCATATCTTGCCAAGTATTATGAAGATCATGCAATCAAGTTGTCTTCGTGAAGACTTCTGCTTAATATTAGAACCAGTGAAAATAAAAAACGAACATACTAATACTTGTCCGAATCACAATCCAGAAGCATTTAGGAACATTTAAAATTTTATGACAACCATATGAACTTCAACTAGGGAAGTGAAGCTGTGTACTCTGGAAGGGTTACCACCTCCTGTTTAGCTAGCTACACTGCCATGTAAACAAATACTGGTAACATCTTTCCTATAGACAATAAAAATCCAAGTCCATCAAAACTTAAAGTGTAAGTTAAACGATTTTCGATAAATTGAGTATAAATAGTAAATGCCGTAATTAAAACAATGTCGAAAACCCTATGATCGTACATGGTCTCCTTTTCGAGATATACGTGGTGAAACCTCCCATTTTGCACCTGGAAAAATTGTAATCAAGCCTGTACAGGCAACTTCCGGTTTTCGACGATCACACTTGTGACGTCATCAATAGGTACATGTAGCGCGAAAGTGCGCGTGATACACTAACAACTGGGTTGCAACGACTGAAAGGTGCGCTTCAGCTCTCCGATCAACGGCGGAATTTACGGGAATACAAAATACTGACAGACTTCAAGGTGTAAACATGACAGAACATTCAGTAAATTTTACGAGCCACACGAAACTGCGAGATTGAAAATGTATCAGATTCATCAGAAGAAACTGTCTGACAGGGTTAATGCTGCACATGGTAGTGTATATTGTAATTTTTACGAACTATTTTCTCATTACAGTGTAGTCATTTTTTTATTTCCTTGCGTTTGAGGGTCAATGTTTAATGAAAGTAGGTGTACCTGTGTCACAACCACACCACATGCACGTTTTAGTACAGGCTACCGGTTCCATATACCGCAATCATGACAATGACCAGCTGACTATCCTATTATTTTGCCTTATACAGGTACGAATTCCAATGCATTCTGGGGTTTTAGGTTTACATTTGCATAGTTGTCATAACCACTATCCTGGCACTGCTTTTTAAAAATATAATATAGTGTGATATGAAGTTACTGGTTGGCTACTTGCCTGAGGTTTGAACCCCATAATCCTTACTTTCACAACTTGAGCTGATCAGCTAGTGTCAGTATCAATATGTCAAAACATCATATTTTAATAATAATAAAAATAATAATAACTATAAATCTTTTAAAGTCTGAGTTTTAAAACATCACCACTCAGGATTAATTTATTGTAAATTGAAAAAAATGTATTTGATTATTCTTTTTTTCTGTTACATGGGTATCTAAGGAAGACATTCAACATATCCATCAGCAATCAGTTTGTGCTGTTTAAAAGGTATACAGTGGGGAGGATGTACAATTTTGTATCAGGCAGATGAATTAAAATATCCATAATCTGTGAATACCCAAGCTCAACAGGCTTAACAAATACAGTATAGCAGTTACATGATGGGATTTACATTGATCTTTCTGGTTTCCGACACAACTATTCAACATTAGATAATATTTTTGTTTTATTTCATTTATTTGAAATTTTACGTTTTAGTAAAAGGAAATTATTTTGTGCATTTATAGACTTCTCCTCGGCTTTTGATAAAGTCTGGAGAAACGGGTTATGGCAAAAACTTTTAAAGAATAATATAAATGGTAAATGTTACCAATTTATTGTTAATATGTATAATGGTTCAAAATCTAAAATCTCTGTAAATAATACTTTTTCCGACTACTTTGAATGTAACATTGGGGCAAGACAAGGGGAAAACATGTCACCATTTTTATTTGCCTTATATATGAATGACCTCGAATATTTTTTAAATACAAACAATGTTGATGGATTATTAACTGTTGCAGATGAATTCAAAAAGAAAATTGGTGTATATGTTATGTTTTTTATATGCTCTATGCAGATGATACAGTACTGTTAGCAGAAACCAAAGAAGATTTACAAAGACAACTTAAATATTTTTTCAGATTATTGTAAACTTTGGAAACTGAATGTTAATGCATCAAAAACTAAAATTGTTATTTTTCAAGAGGCAGGGATTTACAAAATATACATTTTTATATTGATGAAACTGAACTTGAGATTGTTAAAGACTTTAAATATCTAGGCATAGTATTCAGCAGAAGTGGTTCTTTTCTAAATACCAAAAACATCTTATCAATAAAGCAACTGCAGCAATGTATAATGTTATTAAAAGGTCAAGGTTATATAATTTGTCTATTGATTGTCAATTAGATTTGTTTGATAAGATGGTTATGCCAATTTTATTATATGGGTGTGAAATATGGGGTTTCAGCAATTGTAATATTTTAGAAAGAGTTCACCTTAAATTTTGTAAATTAATTTTAAATGTTAAAAAGTCAACACCAAACTTTATTGTGTATGGCGAACTGGCAAGGTATCCCATCAGTGTTTATATAAAAACAAGAATTATAGGTTTTTGGGCAAATATTGTTACTGGTAAACAAACAAAATACTCATTTTTGATTTATAATATGCTATATAACAAATTTTTCAAAGGTATCAATTTTGAATGGTTTATGAAACTTTAGATGAATGTGGTATGAGTAATATTTTACATTGTCAAAACTTTAATAAAAAGTGGGTAGTTAAGTCTGTTAAATTGAAGTTATGTGATCAATTTCAACAGAAATGGAGTAGTGATTGTAATAATTCTTCTAAAGGCATATCTTATAGATTATTTAGTAACGATTTTCAACTTCAATATTATCTAAGATCAAATCTTTGTAAGAAAAATAAAATTATTTTAAGTAAATTAAGGACAAGCAACCATAGATTACCAATTGAAACTGGACGTTGGCAAAATATAAATAGGAATGAAAGACTTTGTAATTTATGTCGGGATGAAATTGGGGATGAATATCATTATATGTTAAAATGTACTTCTTTAACTAGTGATCAATATAAATATATTCCCTTTGTATTCTCTAAAAATCCAAATATTGTGAAATTTTATGGCTTATTTTCTTCAAAAAAGATGTCTGTTTTAAACAATTTATGTAAATTTATTAGTATTATCAATGAGAGAGTCAGTCCTCCTGGTTAAATTATACGTTTGATTATGTATAACTCACGTATGCTTATGTCATTATGTATATTATAATGTAGTATATGTTCTCTATATTGTAAATGTACAATTTATGTGAAATAAAGAATTTGAACTTGAAGAACTTGTCATGATAACAGTGGGGTTCAAAATTGACAAGATTTTGACAGTCCTTGTAATTAATGTTATTGTTTATTTAACTTCTTCAGTAGATTTGGGACATATCCTCAGGTGAGTGTTAATTAAGGCATATTGTCTCTTGTTTAATATATATAAAAAAAGGGGTTCAAAATTTCAAAACATATTTTTTAATTAAAGGTCCAGGAACTTTTGCCTTTTTTCATGGGTTCAACATAATTTTTTGAAAGACAAATATCACTGAAAGTTCCATGTGCAATTGAGTTAACATTTGAAAATATGTAATCATTTTAAAAAAGTAGTATTTCCTTGTTAAGAGAAAAAACTTGGGTCCATCAGACTTTTCAAGTTTTAACTTTTAACTTTTCAAGGGTCCCAGCACCCAATATGTCCCAGACCAAGACAATTTTGAACCCCTGTATATTCATAGGTTTTACAGGCCAAATATGGCCAAGTATATTGAATAATTCAGAGTTGTATATTTATACTCAGTGCAAACAAAGTTGGGGCCCATTGGGGTATATAGGAATCACCCTGTCTCTCTGTCCAAATATAAAGTACACTCCATACCTTCTATGTCTATGGATCAATTTTAATGAAACTTGCAACAAATGAAAACAACATGTTGCATACCAAATTAAGGTGTATAGAACAAGGAATACATTTTAAAAATGACAACTAGCAAGATGGGGGGGGGGCTGTCTAAAGAGCTGCTCTAGTTATGTGAAGTAAACTTAATATATTGTGTTATTATTATCTTACATTCATGACAAATTCTTGTTTATTTTGGCTATTGTGTGATTTTTATGATCAAATTCAATAGAAAATACATTGTACATAGTATTCATTTCTATTTTGATAGTTACACATTCATTGCAATACAGATTCAATCTTATATTGATAGAGCATTCAAAATTCAGAGAGAGAGAGAGTGAAATATCCGAGGCAAGTTTAAAGGAAAAGAAACTATGTATAATATTTCATTTTGTACTAGTCAGCATGCATTTAATTATTTAAATTTCTTATAGTGGTTTAATTACTTCAATATATAAAGATGACATACTGAACATGAGACAGCTGAACATCAAGTGCAAGGTCTAGATTCTCAACTACAGTTTTGCAACCAGTTGACCAGATTGTTCAATTGTTTAATAACTTTACCAAAATGCAAAAAAGATTAATTATATGTTAGCACAAATTTGTCTAATTGAAGAGTAGCAAGGTATTTTCATTACATGAATTTGTTTATGTATCATACATGTATTAAAATTATTGTTGAGAAATAGTTTGTTTTTACTACCAGTACTCAGAGTTTTTCAATAGATCTTACTCAAAAACTATCTGATTGAAATTAATTTGGAATTTAAGATGGGGGGGGGGAGGGGGGGGTTATCAGATTTTATGACACAGGTTCACTGACACAAGTACATGTAACAGGTACCCACAATATTGGTACTGGCTAACTGGCTATCCATAAATAACTACAATTTTATAGTCAAATTCCATCCATATTACTGATATATTAGAGATTTTGCAGTATTTTGAAATGGTAATTATGATCTAAATTTTCATGACAGAGCTGTTTTTCTTAAAACCAGTTTTCATGGAATTTATTTTTAATTTGAGAAAAAATATAAAAATCTGTGAAAAATATATTTTTCAAGTTAAAAACAATATTTTACCTAAAACAACACTCAGATTTACAAACATGATATTTCGATAATGTAATTTTGTGGAGATTTTCTGCCTATAATGAAATGACCAGTTTGAAATGTGTATAAATTTATGGATAGCAGTGTATATGTAGACCTATTCCAAGGGGGTTGGTGGCACATTGGTCTCTATTACACCTTTTAATTTCAAGGTTTGAATCCCACTTTGGACTGATCCTAGTGTAAAACATTTTGTCAATCTGTCTATGTCAGTGGTTATCTCTAGACACTCCAGATTCCTCTACATTTTGAAATCATCACCTTGATATAAGTAAAATGATTTTGAGTTTGATTGGGTGTACTCCAACACATATATTTAGGCAGATGCCACTTGGGACTTATCCTAGTGTGAAAAATTGTCAGTCTGTTAATGTCAGTGGTTTTCTCCAGACACTCTAGTCCCGATTCCTCCAACATTCCAAAGATGTCCACCTTGATCTAAGTAAAATAATTTTGGTTGGATGTAAACTTTACTCCAACACTTATATTTAGAAAGAGCCTGACTTTGATATTTACAAAATGATTCCATAGAACCTTGACTCTGTGCATGTAGGTACTTTGTGCAAGCATATATAAGAGTGATAGCTAACAACATTTGTATAGGTTGCTGTCATATTAGCACATTATCCTTGCACTGAAGCCAGATACCACTCAGTCCATTATACCTGAACTAACACAACCAGTAGGAGTCTCTGACGTCCAGATGCAGTCAACTGAATTTCTAAGCTGCAGGAGCAGGCACACGGGAAAGTTGCAGTTTCCTTTTTCTGTGGATAATTTAAGGTTGACTAAATATTATGTTATATCATGAAAGGCAGACAGTATAACATCTGACCCTTTCCCTATTGCTGGTGCATTGACACTTGTATTGATTCAAAGCCAACCAGAAACACATGAATTTCACACAACATGAACTTGTGTTTCCATCAACAAGAAAAAGTTTCTGGTGTGATGTAGCTTACAATCAACCATCCCCTTGCACCTTCTAGTTATGATGTAGGCCATTTTGTCACCAGTACTTACATTGACCCTAACCCCCTCCCCACCCTGAAAGGCAAGTATGGTTGACCGAACCCGGTAGTTACGACGTAGTATATCCCGCTAGTATTGTTGGGAAGGTCTTGGGTTCGAGTCTCGATTTGGTCGCTGTTTTCTTTCCCAATTGCATTTTGAGGATCGCCCAACCCCGGTCTTGGAAGTGACCGACCAACAGGTAGCTATATCGCAACATACACGCTATACTGCACGATTGTTTTGTTAGAAAAGGATTTAAGTATTATTGGGTCAGTCATGATTAAATTCCGCTATGAACTCGACATCAACAACAGGGAGGAGGGGGTCATGTGCATGTGTTATGGAACGGTTGTGGCTGTTTACAAGCTAATTTAACCACCAAACCTCATCATAAAGCATGGACAGATCACTTGCGGTTTATTCGTCTTCTTCTTACTAAACCTATGTAAAGTTGTCCTCAGTGGAGATCCTTTAATGCGGTTTGACATTAATTTCACGTGAAATATTTCATGTGAATTTCACGTTAAATTTTTCATGTGAATTTCACGTTAAATTTTTTTTTTCAAAAATGTGTGCATTTACAAGAAAAAATCTAATATCTGTTTTACAAGGTATTAATTCATAACAAAAGTGTATGCATGGTGATATTTTTTTTTCAATTTGCATACCATTTATATTTTTTCACGTGAAATTAACGTGAAATAAATTCATATGAAAAATTTAACGTGAAATTCACGTGAACTGAAATTCATGTGAATATCACGTGAATTTCATGTGAATCTCACGTGAATTTCACGTGAGCAAAAATTGGCTGTGTATAACCAGTGTTTTATAAAGGGAGTTTAAGTATATTAATTAATAGTATTTTGTTGTCAATTTTTCTGTTGTGTTTGTTTTTTTATTTGAGTATCGACGAGTACAAATCATGAGCAATATCTTCACCACACCTAAAATCGCAAAATAAGAACAAACACAGGAAGTATTTTTAGAGTGGTGTGAAATGGAGTAATGCAGTTTTACTCTAGGCGTCGATGTTTCGCAAGTTCTAGAATGGTGGAGTGACATGCAATACCCCAAGAAACCACCAACTTCTACACCACGACCAACCCGAGAGTGATTCGAATCTACTCGTGAGAGATGCTGTGATATTTAAGCCAGTGCTTTAGACCATTTGAATTATTATTGATAATTTTGAATTGACCCAAAATAAGCTAAAACTTTATATACCATTACCTATTATATCCCAAGCTATAGTCGAGACTTACTTGCAATATCTAGACTTGCAGATATACAGGTATAACAAAACTTAAATTAGCCATTGATTAATGCCATTTGATGATTGGTAATGAATATCAGAACAGTATCGTTACCCAAAACAAATTCTCAGACACTTTGTCAAATGGGCGACAGAACACATTTTCGTCGTGAATAATGATCATTTGGCTGTTTCTTTCCTTTGTTTCGTTGTCTGTTGTCTAGTACATGTTTATCAGTTACCTTTCAGTTTTTCTTTCACCTATTTTACTGAGCTTTGTATGTTATTACATCTTCTTTGTGGCTTATGTTATTTATCGTGGTCAGATATATTAAATTCATTACATAGCTACACACAGAAGAAAAGTCTAATAGTGAAAATAAATACACATACACAAACATGATACAAATGCAAATTATTTTATTCATAAATCAAATGGTTATGAAGATACACGATACCGTATCATACAAACTCGTGCAAAAAAAATCTTACACATAAAAACTAAAGGAACACCCTCTTTGCAAAAGCCATCGCCATTAAATGGACGCGCTCAGCTCACATTGCACGTATAATTAACACCATGGACAAGCCCAGGTGAGTTTCACATTACAGATACCACAACCGGGCGTTGACATGTTTTTAATGACGCGATTGAAAGCAAGGAAGAATTCTTGATTTGAACCACCGGTTCCAAAGTCAGGTTGTCCATTCAAGGCAAATAGACATTCATTACACAGCCATAGATCCACACCACGGTCGTTTTTATTCGTGTGAACTCGTTTCCTATCCAAAGGTCAGGCACTGGACATCCATTGAGGCGAGGTCTTCTAATTCTCGTAGCACTGAGTTATTACATTTCTCACTTCCGTAGACAGTACCATCAAACTTAAACAGCGTGAACGAGGCGTCATTTTCTTGTGTCCCATCATCGCCACCTTAAAAAAAATTGGTATTTAATTTTTAAGCATCTACCTTTCTGGATCACATAGCTCCCCCAGTAAATATTGTCTATGAAGTGTTTTTTCCAGTAAGAAAAGTTCTACTTATATGAAGCTTTCACATCCTTTACATAATACACCCAAAGGAATTTCTAAAGAAGCTTCTAGAATTGTTCCTTAATAAGTTGTCTCTCAGGTGTTAAGTCAAATAAAGAAATCAACAGGCAGTCCGTCTAGATAATTCCTCTGTTCAAGGCACAATTTCACGTAGATATATATACATCAAAGGAATAGAAGAAAAAAATGACTAGAAGAACGGCGTTGGTTCAGTAAGTTGAGTTGAGTAATGCTGTTTAACGTCCCAGTCAAGAATAACTCACTTATATCGAGACGTCGCCAGCTATAGGCGAACGTGCAGAAATTTTGCCTGTGCGTTGCGCTGATGGCATTATACAGCAGGGTTCTTTAGCGTGCCAAACCTACCACGACACGGCACCTCGTTTAAGTTCCTATCCGAAATAACAGTAACTTTCATTTCGTAATGTCAAGTGCTTGGCGAAAAAACAGTCACTACTCACTTTCAAGTCTTGGGTCAAACCCGGCCGGGGATCGAACTCACGACCTCCCACTGACGGCGCGAGCACTCTACCAACTGAGCTACCGCAGTGGTGTGTTGGTTCGTTAAACATTTATATCAGCCTCAATACTAATACAAGGTATCACAAGTGAAGTGATACTAATCCGCTCGCAATGGAGTATTGTGTAATACGTTTATACCGAGTTTGGTAAAACAAAATACATAACTAAAATTCTTACAGCGCTAACAGAAACAATTCACTCAAACAAACAAAGGCAATAACTCTGTCAAATCGGGCTCGCCAGCTGCAAAAAAAACTCCTTCGAGATATTACCACGATTCACTCTTGTATCAAGTTTTATAAAGTTCTGTTGAAAAAAAGTTAGATCGCTGACAAGGAAAACGTAACATGCACAGGTGCGTCCTAAAACCTATACCAATTATCCTTACCTGTATTAGTGTTTGTCTCTGAGTCTCCAAAATTCAACATACTGGCAAACGCATGTCTGGAGACATGAAAATATCAACTCTTAGAAGGTGTGATTGCAAGCTGGGAAAAACTGACAACCGCTACAATCTCCGAGTTTATCAAAGTTCACCTTGATAACCGCTTGTTCTGCGCATGGTTCTCCTGGAAATTGTGACGGTGAGAAGGTTACATCAACAACATTGCTCAAATTGCCTATTTGCCATCCGTGTTGAAGATCAATTAGCAGATTTCCATCCACACAACAAGGTTCGGGAGTTGTTTGTTCGGGAGCTGAAAGATAAAATTAACTTTAAAAAAATATAACGATTTAACATTCAAAATGGTTTATTTCCATTACCAAATCTAGTATTTAAAAATACGGTTATTTATTTATTTATTTATTTATAAGTGAATATTTCTCTCAAATCAACACAAAGTACTTTAATCCATCAAATCATTTATACTCTAGTGTAAATAGTGAAACGCCACGGTATTCCTTGTTCCCCATTACGTGAACTTGATACAACACAAGAAGTTGCTTACAAATAAATTGTTGACTCAGGGATATTGCAACCCTAGGCTTATAAAGGTCCTAAAATTATGACCGCCATCACAATATTGTTGATAAGTATCATGTCTATGTATCCAAGGTTGTCCTGAATATATTCCATGTGTCTTATATGTGACACGTGTAGCTAGCCATATGGGATGTGCTTATCCTTCCGGAACACCCAGTCTCATTTAACTGGTGGAAGTTCATTCGTTTGAAGAAAACTGCATGTTTTAAAGTTTTTAGTTTCCCTTTGAAATGTAAATTGCACATGTTTGTTTTTTATTTACCTATATATGTACATCACAAAAACCAATTGCAACATGGAAGTTAACTTGCCAAAAAATGTATTTCTAAACCTTATAAAGAATAATTATGTTGTATGACTTACGAAATTTAATTGCTTTCAATATTTCAAGATTACTAGAGTACTTTGTGGCAATATCATCCAAGGCGTCTTGTCTGTCTTGTCCAGAAACAAACGTAACCGCAAAAACCAACAAGGAGCAGACGATAAAATTCTTCATGTTGTCTTCTGTAAAACAAATTAAATCAATCGTTTCAAGAAGAGTTAGTCAAAATTAAAGTTCGCCTGTATTCATGATAATGTTACTACTACTGCTTTGCAATGGCATATGAATATGGATTTCCAGAAGTTGGCGTATTTCCTTAAAATAAACTCTTTCGTTCTTTTTTTTATTTCATCCATTACACAAAAAGCTATTGTTTATATTTATATATTTCACTACTATAAACTAGTGTACTACTTGCAGCGTACGAGCTTTCGGGCTGGTTTTTTTAGCATTTGGTAATACGAAATCTTCTATCAAAAAAGTTTCAAAACATTCTACCCATTATCTCATACATTTATGTTTCACTTCAGTTTCTTGCTATGGAAATTCATTTAGGAAAGACTTTTATTTGTACCCTTCACTAAATATTTAATTTTGAACGAAAATGTCCAAAATAATGGAACGAAAACATTTCGAATATTTCTGAGAAAAATCATCTTTAAAAAATTTTACAAGGAATTTAATGGGTATTGGGTAGAAAAGGAAGTAGTATCTTCATTTATAGTTACCAATCAGAAACAGAGAAGTTATTATGAAGTATCTTACCTTTCAATATTATCAATCACACAATACCACAAACATCAAAACATGTGCAATGAAGAAATCTCTATTTTTGTAATGCATTAATGCGCCAAATCCAAGAAAAGGAAACTGAATAACACGTCATCTTTTTCCGTTACTTGTCACACATGTTCAGAGTTCGATATGTTGATTTTTGTACTTGCGGTTCATTTGAAATAATGTCCAAAAAATGTCCTTTATCGACAGTAACAGGTGCCCTTCATGGATATTAAGAAAGCATTTGACAGGATTTAATAACATAAAAAGATTTTAATTGTAAAAAGTAACGTTATGTTCTTTTTTTGGCCATTTAGTTACGATTAGTTGTTCTAGTATGTGGGTTTAGTCTTCTATGTACCTTACTGCCTATACGCAAATGTGTGTTTATGTTGACGTTAGCTTGTACTTTAATGTTTTTACATGATTGGATGTTTTAGCGTAAATGTGAAGATATATATGCAAATCTACAACTTTTTATCATTAAAGTTACATCTTGAATGCAAAATTTAATTTGATTAAGTAGCATGTTTCATTGTTCAGAATAGAATTGTCCTGGATATATTTGATGCCCCATAGTCCTTTTATTCAATTTTGATTACACACGTGGCGGATGTAACTAGCTAAACAGGAAGTGCTTTCCCTTCCGTAGCACCCGGCCTCACTTCCCTGGTGGTAGTTCAGGTGTTTAACCTTATTAGTCAGTTTTTACTTTGCTATTGGATTGTGATTCGGACATGGATTATTATGTTTGTTTTTGGTTTAATAAAAATGTCAGTCCTTTTTCATAATACTATAAAAAAACAACTTTGTTTCGACTCTATACATTTTAATTATGGTTTATTGTTTAAAAGATGCAATGGTACAACTTATTAGTATTTGTTAAAAAAATTTCCATAGTCTTTCGTTGTTTCGCTAGGTACCAGTATAACACACTTATTTTTATTTTATTTTTTTGAATGAATGATTGTGGTATAAATGATTGTAACATGTGTAATTATTGTATGTGTGATAGAAGTCCGTCAGGGTATTTATACAATGCGTTTTTTGCGTTTTATGGTGTTGTGTTTGTCTCTAAGGTATTGTTGTGTACATTTTATTTATCTTTCTCTTCACTAAGCATTTAATTTTACTGTTTTACCAGAGATTTTAAAAAATGGACATATTGTATTGTCAAAACTTGCAATGCAAAGGGGTCGTTATTGTCATTTTGTATAAAAGCATATTAAATACATTGAAATAAACTATTCTAATTAGATCTGCAGAGAAGACTGTGGCCAAATCATTCAACTCTACATACAGATATATAGATGACGTTTAATCGCATTTCGGCGAGGTCATTTACCCTTTTCTTCTGCTTATGGAATATTCGTTTCAATACACTAAGTTAGAGCTTCACCCCAGCGTGGAAACGTTAAACAATAAAGCAAGTTGTTTACAAAATAAATTGCTGAAACATTCATATTGCAAACATATGCTTATCAATACACTCAATAGATTAAATAGTCCTCATCACAATATTGTTTGACAAGGCTCCTAATAATGAAACATTCATATTGCAATCCTATGCTTATCAATGCACTCAAAAGATTAAATGGTCCTCATCACAATATTGTTTGTCAAGGCTCGTAATAATGTTGAAAAGTGTTTATCTGTATCCAAAATTCGTGGATTATATTTATTATTATATAATTAATAAATTCCATCTTTATGATTGGCTAAAACGGTAACACGTGACCATTGGCTCTCACATCATATACCACGGATTTTCCGGTGAATATCAAATTCGGTGTACGTCATCGATTTTTGTCGACGTTCTCCGTAAAATGATTAGAACGTCATCAATTAAGTGTACGCAAGTGATTGTGTCTTGTTATTTTTTTTCATAGAACGTTGACGTTATGGCATTATCAATTTACAATGTAGTGTGTAATTAATTGTGTCTCATCCGGAATGTCATTTATTTTTCTTAAAAAGTCAGATTGAGCTAACTAATGCGGAATAATTTTAGTGTGACCAACCAGGGTTGACAGGGAAATCTAACATCGGTAAAATAGTTAGATTGCCTGGTCAAGGTTTGAGAAAACATTGTCAACCGGAGTGCCACAGTGGCTAAATTATATAATAAAACAGTTATGGACTTTTTAGTGGTTGTATATGGTGTGATATTCACCGGAAAAATAAATATTGACCTCGGCTGTCGCCTCGATCAATATTTATTTTTCCGGTGAATATCACACCATATACAACCACTAAAAAGTCCATAATTGTATAATATCCCATTGTTCCATGATGTTTCTCTGTATCGTGGATTATATTTGATATCTCATTGTTCCATGATGTTTCTCTGTATCGTGGATTATATTTGCTAACCCATTGTTCCATGATGTCTCTCTGTATCGTGGATTATATTTGATATCTCATTGTTCCATGATGTTTCTCTGTATCGTGGATTATATTTGATATCCCATTGTTCCATGATGTTTCTCTGTATCGTGGATTATATTTGATATCCCATTGTTCCATGATGTTTCTCTGTATCGTGGATTATATTTGATATCTCATTGTTCCATGATGTTTCTCTGTATCGTGGATTATATTTGATATCCCATTGTTCCATGATGTTTCTCTGTATCGTGGATTATATTTGATATCCCATTGTTCCATGATGTTTCTCTGTATCGTGGATTATATTTGATATCTCATTGTTCCATGATGTTTCTCTGTATCGTGGATTATATTTGATATCCCATTGTTCCATGATGTTTCTCTGTATCGTGGATTATATTTGATATCCCATTGTTCCATGATGTTTCTCTGTATCGAGGATTATATTTGATATCTCATTGTTCCATGATGTTGCTCTGTATCGTGGATTATATTTGATATCCCATTGTTCCATGATGTTTCTCTGTATCGTGGATTATATTTGATATCCCATTGTTCCATGATGTTTCTCTGTATCGTGGATTATTTTTGATATCCCATTGTTCCATGATGTTTCTCTGTATCGAGGATTATATTTGATATCTCATTGTTCCATGATGTTTCTCTGTATCGTGGATTATATTTGATATCCCATTGTTCCATGATGTTTCTCTGTATCGTGGATTATATTTGATATCTCATTGTTCCATGATGTTTCTCTGTATTGTGGATTATATTTGATATCCCATTGTTCCATGATGTTTCTCTGTATCGTGGATTATATTTGATATCCCATTGTTCCATGATGTTTCTCTGTATCGTGGATTATATTTGATATCTCATTGTTCCATGATGTTTCTCTGTATCGTGGATTATATTTGATATCTCATTGTCTTTCAATCTTAATTTTGATTTCACACTTGGTACGTGTAGCTAGCTACACAGGAGGTACTTACCCCTCCGGAGCACCTGGCCCCCGGTGAAGTTCTCGTGTATTGCCAGTCTTCGGTGTTTTTTATTTTTGTGGATTGTGGTCTGGACAGGTTCGTTTGATTCATAACCGTGTTTAGTTAGAGAACAGAATTGTCGATGCAACAAAAAAAAAAAAGCCCAGTACGTTGCAAACTTAACATGGTTTCAAATCCCCCATTTAAAATATATATATATATATATATATATATATATATATATATGTAGCGATGACTTTTCTAGATGTGCAT
Source organism: Anadara kagoshimensis (assembly GCA_021292105.1). Classification (NCBI taxonomy): domain Eukaryota; kingdom Metazoa; phylum Mollusca; class Bivalvia; order Arcoida; family Arcidae; genus Anadara; species Anadara kagoshimensis. Next base: position 35,236,391 of record CM037872.1, on the reverse strand, counting down.
GACTTATTTCACTTCTTACTAGAAGGCCAAAACCAGATAAATGTTTGTTAATGTTTACGCACTGTTGCATTACTCACTCATATTGTTGTCCAAGATACAAATAATTCATAATTAACATATTGCATCACCATGGGTGTTTGCTTATATGTGCAAAATTAAAAACTAGAACTGCCTCTTAATACCCCCGCCCCAAACATCATGTTTTCCGGCGACCTTGACATTTCTGATATGGCCTTGGTGCAAGGTAATGACACGCCATTGGATCATGAAGGTTATATATGTGAAGTTTTATGACAGCCGTCCGGAGCAATTATGAGATATGGCCTGGACAATTTTTACATTTGGGGTTGTACTATCAAGGAGGGACATACCCTTCCGGAGCACTCTGTCTCACTTCCATGATGGAAGATCACATGTTTTACTTAATTTGCCTGTTTCAAAGTTTATACTCTGCTTTGGGATTGTGATGCTTATGTTTGATGTTTACTTTCCGAGTTCTAATTAATCCTGATCCATTGTCTCCATTCATGGACCAAAATTAAACTTAAATAATATCTTGATGTGAAGCACTTGGCTCAAGTTGGCTGTATTCAGTACAGTTAAAACACAATTTAGTTCAAATGTTTGACTCAGAAATTACAAAGACTTTCAAAGAAAGCTAAATACAGCACCTGTTTGAATAATTTACTTATGACCCAACAAAAAATGTTAAGCAATTTTTCCATTTCTTAACATTTTATATTAAATATGGCCATGCATTTATTTCCTATATTTATTATATAATCTACTCAATAATCCATGTAATACGGTCATATAATAAAAATCGTATTGAATGAGTGTGACGTCATAAAAGCATAAAAGTCATTCCAGAGTGATGTCACACAATTGACCTGTTTGTTTCATTTGACACTGTACAAAGATACATTGTATTTAAATTGAAAATGTTTGTTTTGTTTTCGTATCCTGCGGACAGACTATTGTTTACTTTTAATATTTCAGCAGGATTACTTTTGGCCATGTACACATTTATGTGAACTTGTTGTGTTTTAGTCAATCAGCTGTTTTCTTATCATGAGAAGTTTAAAATCTACGAAAAACCAGTTTTTTATGGGATTATATAATAAATAGAATCTTGCATTCGTGTTTATGCAATATTGAATTCATTAAACTCGTTGAATAATATTTTATGCAACTCGCCAAGGCTCGTTGCATAAAAAATTATTTAACTCGTTTAATAAATTCAATATTACATAAACACTCATGCAAGATCCTCTATATATTAAATTTGCACATATTTGTTTGATAAATACACCTATTTAAATTTGATCTACTCCACCTAGGAATTATCCAGTAAATCAGGTTTATTTTGACTCAAATTTTGAAAATATTTTTTAACAAGAGGCCCATGGGCCTGATACGCTCACCTGATAACTAATGGCTAGCTGATAGATTTAAAGAAAACATAAATACTAAACCCCAATGACTTTTTTCTTTACATCATGATAACCATTGTATCAATACCTACAACATTCTAATATACATGCCTATACAAAAAGTTAATAGTTTTCAAGATAATTAACCATTTCAGTATTGTGTCACATCTGTGACCTTGACCTTTGAACCCATGACCTTTTTCTATACATCAAAATGATCGTTGTATCGATACCTACAACATTCTAATATACATGCCTACACAAAAAGTCTATAGTTTTCGAGATAATAAAAAATTTCGGTATTGTTTCGCATATGTGACCTTGACCTTTAAACCAATAACCTTTTTCTATACATCAAAATGATTGTTGTATCAATACCTACAACATTCTAATATACATGCCTATACAAAAAGTTAATAGTTTTCAAGATTTGCAAAATGTTTATAGTTTTCGAGATAATTAACCATTTCGGTATTGTTTCGCATTTGTGACCTTGACCTTTCAACCAATGACCTTTTTCTATACATCAAAATGATCGTTGTATCAATACCTACAACATTCTAATATACATGTCTATACAAAAAGTTTATAGTTTTCCAGATAATAAAACATTTCGGTATTGTTTCGCAATTGTGACCTTGACCTTTAAACCAATAACCTTTTTCTATACATCAAAATGATCATTGTATCAATACCTACAACATTCTAATATACATGCCTATACAAACAGTTTATAGTTTTCGAGATAATTAACCATTTCGGTATTGTTTCGCATCTGTGACCTTGACCTTTGAACCCATGACCTTTTCCTATACATCAAAATGATTGCTGTATCAATACCTACAACATTCTAATACACATGCCTATACAAAAAGTTTATAGATTTCGAGATAATAAAACATTTCGGTATTGTTTCGCATATGTGACCTTGACCTTTAAACCAATAACCTTTTTCTATACATCAAAATGATTCTTGTATCAATACCTACAACATTTTAATATACATGCCTATACAAAAAGTTTATAGTTTTCGAGATAATTAACCATTTCGGTATTGTTTCGCATCTGTGACCTTGACCTTCGAACCCATGACCTTTTTCTATACATCAAAATGATCGTTGTATCAATACCTACAACATTCTAATATACAAGCCTATACAAAAAGTTTATAGTTCTCGAGATAATTAACCATTTCGGTATTGTTTCACATCTGTGACCTTGACCTTTGAACCCATGACCTTTTTCTATACATCAAAATGATCGTTGTATCAATACCTACAACATTCTAATATATATGCCTATACAAAAAGTTTATAGTTTTCGAGATAACCATTTCGGTATTGTTTCGCATTTGTGACCTTGACCTTTGAACCCATGACCTTTTTCTATACATCAAAATGATCGTTGTATCGATACCTACAACATTCTAATATACATGCCTATAAAAAAAGTTTATAGTTTTCGAGATAATAATTATAATCAGAGGTAAAAAAAATTAGGTCACGACCTTCACAATTGACCTTGACCTCATTTTGAAGATACTAACAAGAAGATGTCAAAACTGAAAACCCTATGTCATTATCTGGTCAAATAATCAAGTTATAACAATTTGAAGCTATTTTACGATTTTTTCAAAATTAAATGCAAAAACACGTAACCTATTTTTTATCCGAATTTCACAAAATGAACAAACTATAGGCTTAAGACCCTAGAGAAGCCAAATATCACATCAGATTTTTTCTCCAGTCAGTACTTTCGGAGAAGAAGATTTTTTAAGATTTTGCACCCCTAGATCACCTTGACCTAGTTATGGTAGCCATAGCAACGCCACAAACAAATCTGAATTGCACCGGCCCATATATACTTCTGACTAAGTTTCATTAAAAACTGTCCAGTAGTTTCAGAGGAGAAGTCGAAAATAGGTGTTAACGACGCACACACGCACGCATGCACATACACACGCTGCGCTATGCCATAAGCTCACATGACCTTCGGTCAGGTGAGCTAAAAAATCAGCTAAATATAACACTTAATTTGCAAATAATTACAGATTATTCAATGGGTTAGGCAAACAACATTGACTTGTCTGCTTGACCTTCAATTCAAAGATTTATCATGGACGAGTATATTTATGTATAGCAAACAATATTTATTTTGTCAACTGTTTATTGTGTAATTTTAAATTGTGAATCCTAACACGACCCCTGCATTTGGTGCATACTCCTACATGAATATCTTCATGAAAGGCGAAGCAGACAGGTCAATGTTGTTGGCCTCTACTTATAAGAATTAGAGGTCTGTTTACCTTAAGTCAGCAATTGAATATATACAAAATATACATAAACACATTTATTATAAACAGTTTTTATTCTCAAACATTCAATATTTCCTAAACATAAATAAAATTCCAATAACATGAAAACAATATTAGTTTTCCATTACAAGACTTTTTTTCTTCATTATTCAGGAAGGATAATTATCCATGTCTTTTTTTAATTATCTGAAGATGTTGAATCCCGAATGAATACCTGAAATATAAAAAATTAAGTTATTACATATATTTGTCAAAGGTTTGTGGTCAACTCTGCCTAGACCATCCCTAAATTCACCATATTTTAAAAGAAATTATTTGTAGTACCATAAAATATAGACAATTTTTTTTTGTTTTTTTTGGGGTTTTTTTTAATTTAAGGAGATCTATTATTTAAAAAAGTTTTCATAATAGAATCCATCAAACACTTTTGGAACTTTTTGATTTCAATAACAAACTTGTATTAGTATATCATAGAAATATAATATTTTTGTTATTAATTCGTCATTGAAATGGTTTCTGTTGCATTTGGAAATCAATTTTATGTGTATTCTAGAAAAAAATCAACTTGAGAAAATAATTTACCTTTTTCATGAAAGTATGGCTATTCATGTTTTCCAACTCGTGGTCAATTCTGAACACTACTTTTCCTAACCCCATCTGCAGGCTCATCTATTGATCAAGATGTGATCATGCACACAGTCCTAACACTTATGGGGCATTTTGTCTACAAACATAAATTTGTACATGTACGTCACTAGGGACAAGTTGAGTTGATTAATGGTGTTTAACATCACAGTCAAAAACATTTGAGATTACTGTTAAACAATTATAGATGGTTAAAGACTAGATTTAACTTCAAAGACAAAGGATTTCAAACTTGAAAACATAATATGTCAATTTGTAATGATCAGAAATCTTGAAACAAATGTTTCTTTAAAAGCAGTGTGTTATGCTTATTTCAATCTTTTTGATCGATGAAAAATGATAAAACTTTCAAAATGCTGTATATCATAAAAATCTTGATGCATGACATTTATTGCTACATATTTATTCAACAAACTTTAATCTTTAAATGAACTTTTTAGTCCTATCTATATCCTAAACTTGAAATTTTCATCTAATACACTTCTTTAACAGAAGCTCATGGACTATATAGCTCACCTGTAAACATGTTCAATTATACTCCATTTACTGTTTGTTAGTAGTTGTCTCTTTCTTGTACATTGCTATGGCAACAATGATAAACTGTTACTGGTCAAACACAGTCCATTACTCTAAAAAATATTAAATATATTTATAAGCCATAGAAAAATATTTTAATAAGTTTTCTTCCATATCTTACACAGTAAAAGCTGTATATAAAATCCATCCCAAGAAGTGTAACATTTACAGACAGGTGATCCTTACAGTAGTTCTTCTTTGTTAAAATATGAAGCAAAGGACCTTAAAGCGATGATGTTAATAAAAAGGTTGTGTTAATATAGGGGCGAGTTCAATGTAACAGGTTTTACTGTAAGTCAGTCAAACCTGTGTTAAAGGCCACCTATATAAAATAGCCACCTGCTTATAAAGGCCAATAAAATTTTATCACAATTGCTTTTTATTCATACTTTTGAACCTGTATATATCATAAGGACCACCTGCCTTTATAGGTCACTTTTACTGGTTCCCTTAGGTGGCCATTACAGACAGATTTGACTGTATGTATTTTTTAAACTTATTATTAAGTTTAATCATGATAAACAATATCAGAAACGGTCAAGTAATGCATGTGGTATTGACTTGTATACTGTATGGTCTCTATGGTAACACTTAAATGAAAATGTCTTAGTCTTTATTTAAAGGTCAAATGAAGTACATGTGTTATCATATAGTCTCAAAGTAAACATAAATGTCAGATAATTAGAAAATTATAAAATAGACAATTTCTCTGAATTCTATATTATTTTTCTAAAGCATTTTCTTGGCCCCTGAATTTAAGACATTTTAAATAAAGTTTTCAATATTACAACTTCTGTTTCTGAAGAGAGTTCAGGCCCCCAACTCAAAATAGCTGTGATTCATCCCCCGACTGATTATACTGTATAAAATGTTTTGTCCAAAAAGTAGTTTGTGTCAAAACTCTAAGCAACTTGAATGCTACTTTTGTCTGTTCATTGGGCAACAGGTCACCTGTAGACAATAAACTTATCCACTCTGCTGCTCTTGTCTTATGTCCACAATACATGGATACTACTCTTCGTACTACACAGGAATACTTACCTTGGTAAATAAGATAAGTCTTTCCTAAGTCAGTCGTCTGTGGTCCTGGCAGATAAATTATTCTGCTTCTCAATCTGTACGTCCTGTTTGTAGATGATGATTTTGTAGCAAGAAACATAAAACTGATACCCACAATTTGATGTGTTGAGAACAAACATTAATATAAGTTATGTCAAATTGCTGGTTGTTCTTCGAGATCATTTCATACAAATTTTGTCAAATCAATTTGTCATAAATCAAGAATGCAGAGCAATAATTTGGTGATCCTGATGGCACCAAACCTTGACTATCTTACCCCTTTATTTAAGATGCTAGTCACACAACTAACAGCAACAACTGAAAGTATTTCAATAAATATGCCATATAGACAATAGATCATATTTGACTATCCAAATGCAAAAAGGGCCCTTAGGTAAAAATTTGAAATTTTCAATTTTTGTTATATTTTTTAAGCATAAATATTGAATTATACAAAAATAATAATGAAAATCAAATCACCTCAGTAGTTTTCTGCATTAAGAGCAGATTGTTCTCAGGGCCTTTTTGCTTAAGGAATGTCATTTATAAATGCCGATAGATTTCTTCCAAAAGAAGATAAATGCTGAATGCTTTGTGGAAGAGCAGTTGCTTATTATTTTCAAGCCTTAAGTCAGATACCTCCAGATATGGTATACAGTAAAACACAAATATAAAGAACACCCTTACAATGATTACATGGATATTATGAAGTCAAATATTGGGCCTGGCCACTCGTCAATATAAATCAATTCATAACAATAAAACGAAATCGCTTTATAACGAAGTTAAAATAGTCCCCAGGGCTTCGTTATAAACCTGTTTTACTGTACAGGTAAAATAATGATATTACTGGTATTTTAGAGAGTTTGAACTTTTACCAATGTTTTTGTCCTACATCTAGGAAACAAGATTAGAGAATTTTAAAAAGTCTATCCATGATTTTAAGTGCATTTATTCAGCTGTAACATTCTATTTTTCATTTGAAATATGCCACAATGATTTCTCTCAAATCATTTTACCTCCCATTCTTACAAAAACAACAAGTAAAATTGGATGTCATGCCAAAGGTGCCCCCCTACCTGAAAGGGGGGGGGGGGGGTGAAAATTTATTAGCATATCAATGCTAGGTGTGAGCGCCAAAGGCACGAGCTTCAAGAGACCTGGAGTCTAGTAAATGCAATCCAGAACAAAATGTATACAGAAATGGGTTGTTACATTAACATATGAAGGTCACATCAGTCAATAGCTCTCTCTCTCTTAAATTTTTCAAAGGGGGGGGGGTGAAACCCCCCTCCCCCCCCACCCCACCCCCTTAAATCCACCACTGATATGTAACTCCACTTATTTGGAGACATTATTACTGGTTTTTAAAAGCAACACTGAAACCAAAGAGATGATAAAAGAAAACTTTTATTTATTTTCTTATTAAAAAATCTACAACACAAGGTCACAACTTTGTGCACTTCTTAACAAAAGGATTACAATAAAATCAGTAAAACAATAATGACCAAACACTTTGAGATGAGAAAATGAAAAAACAAAATGATATCTAACAATGAGATGATGGCAAGTCAAACCAAAATGATATCAAAAAGTGTAAAAATACCTTCTAGAGGCACCATTGTCACCTGTGTAAAAACATATTACCATGCCAGTGGCAGGAATATGTCAGAATTTTTTCCTTGATTTTTAGGTGAACCTATACTAGTACCCTCCTAAAAAACTTTTAGTGGCACCATCAACACCTTTGTAAAAACAAAATACCCTCTTTTCTTGTATCTTTAATCAGGGGCAAAAAGCTGTCAATATTTTGAAGTGTCAAAAATGATATTGGATGACAAACGATGAATAAACAATCACAATACATGGTCACAAAAGATGAGCTGAAGAAGGCAGACTTGTTGCCTTGGAAACACAGTATGTGTTTTATTATGAAATAATGAAAATGCATGTACAACATTAATTACATCTATACCAGTTACTATTGTAATATTAACAACAACTGGACCAAAACCAATCAATTTTACATCTATAGTTGGAATAGGGTCACTTCAAGACAAAAACAATATACATAGAATGTATAATACAATATGAAAAAGAGAAAGTTAGTTTTCACTCTGTATCTTTAGTAAATTGTTTAATTTATTTGATCTCAAATTTTTTGCCCAGGAATTTATTTTTTAAATTCATTATGTTATTCAACCACTTCCACCTTACCCTCTCCCAAATACAGATTTTAGCAATTTAAAAAACACAGATTGACAAACCCTCTCCACCCCCCCCCCCCCCCCCCTCACACGTAAGACTGAGGGCAAAAAAGATCAATTTTGTGAGTAAATTTGTCAATATTACATATATTATAAAATACCAACGACATTGCTAATACACAGATATTTTCAATATTTCAAAACCACACAAGGATAAAAACAGAGAAATGTGAAGTTGTACATTTATACATTTTGTCAAATGACAAAAGCAAACTGATGAAACAAAGACGTGATGTCTAGGGAATTCCTGTCTAGTAAACTCACGTAATATGCATAATACAACTTATGAAACTTAAGTCATATTTTTTCTATTTTCAATGAAAGTATTTTTAGTGTTAAAAGTTGTACATATATATATTTTGCACAATGATAAAAGCACTATGATGAAATAAACATGTGACAAATGTCTTATGAATACCTGTCTAGTAAAATTCATGTACCATATATACATAATAAAAGTTCAGTTCTGGGGTTTTCAATGTGTAAGTTTTCAACATGTAAAATCTGTCCTGTTAACACAGTCTTATTTAGAGTGTAAATGATGTCTTTTCTTCATAAATATTTTCTTAAAACCCAGATTGAAAAATCAAGCCTTGTTCGGAATCAAATACATTAGAACAAGGGTTGAAATTTCACTATCTAGTGATAAATTTTATTAATATGTGTGTGTGTCATTTTGTGGTCTAGATGCCTGTTGTCTGGTCCACTTGTTTCTCTCTCATCTTGTCATCAGTATCCAGAAGTAGGTTATTCGGTAAGTCTATATTATTTCAATCTGTTGTATATAGTTGCAGTCATAAATGTAATGATCCACTTGTTTCTCTGCTTCAAGTCTTGTCATCAGTACCCGGCAGTAGGTTATTCGGTAAGTCTATATAATTTCAATCTGTTGTACATAGTTGCAGTCATATATGTAATGATCCACTTCTTTCTCTGCTTCAAGTCTTGTCATCAGTACCCAACTGTAGGTTATGGTAGTAGGTCTGTTATCTGCGGTATATATTTTTAGTCGCTGTCATATATGTAATGATATCATCGGTCAATAAGTCTTCTATACACACTGTCTCATCAGGAAAACCGTCAAAAGCTGTAAAATGATAAGTTAGTTATAGTTATATCATAGATACAAATATATAAACTTTAATGTTGTATTTAAGAGTCAGATGAACCCAATTAACCTGGAATAAAATGAACATGCTACTAGCATGTGCAAATACACTAAAAGGAAACCGGTAACAGGCCTCAGCTAAAGTACTTGTCCACTTGCCCTAGGCCCCTAATTGAGTTGAAACAGCCCAGAAACACATGACATTTTATTAACAGTTAGGCTCATTACTGTAGATTACTTTTTTTATCCAAGAAATTTATGAACGTGTAATTTTGAGAGAACTCTCAGTCACAAATTCATATATCCCCGGATCAATCCCAGAATCGTGAAAATTAAAAAGTCAAATGGGAAAACATGCCGGTAATCGACTTTGACTGTGAAGCATAAAAAAAAGGAGATAATTGCCTATCGATCACTAATTTTAATATTTACATAGATTGTGGTTGCATATTTCCATATTCACGAAATGATACTTACGGTCGGTACAAGAAATGTGATACGTTAATCACAAATTCAAAGTAATCTACAGTATTTGTCAGATTTGATCTATGATTTGTATATTAAATTGTCAAAATGTTAAAGTAAAATTACATCTTTTTCTAGTGCAAATTTACAACTACATTGTGACGAGTACATAACACCACGATTACTTGGCTCAGTGCCAATTTTTTTCACTCGAGCCCTGAGTAAGACTCTTTACAATGATGGGGAAAATAGTACATGTATACATAATTTACCAAGGGGTAATATCACAAAAATTTATACATCTTAATTAAATTTTAGATTTTGCAAGAGACTGTAAGGACCAATATCAACTATTATTTCAGTTCTTGATAGTTTTTTATTTAAAACATCTTATTCTAGGGCAAAGAATTCTCAATTCATCAGAACATGGTTTAGTTTGGGAAGGACTTCCATTTGCACCCTTCCCTATAATTTTAATTTTAACTATAATGGTCTAAAAAATGGCAAAACCAAGCCATTTTGAGAATTTCTGTGAAAAATAAATTGTTTTGTTTTGTGAAGACTTGATGATGGAAATTTATGGTCCAAAAAGGCCTGTTTTGTGAAAACCTAGTGATGGAACTTGAATATGATTAATCGGAACATTAATATGAAGAATTGTTAACTAGAGATAAACCTGATGAATTTGACAATACAACTTTCCCCAATGTCATAATGTCTTGGAAAACAGTAGGAGTTTAATGGCAAGAATTTTCATGAACACCTTGAACAATGATGCCAAGTATTTTCATGAACACCTTGAACAATGATGCAAGTAATTTTTGTCACCATCCTTTTGAATTCTATAAGCAATAAAAAAATTGTGTCCGATTATAATGAATGAAATTAAGGAAAAATTGTACAGGATATCAGGAAAATAATGTATACAAAATGCCAAAATCAATGGCAAATTAGGTCATTTCTTTCTCTTAAAATTTAAATGCTTCACATTTTCATTTAGTACCTTTTCTAGATCCATTAGCTACTTACCCTTCTGGAGCACCCGGCCTCACTTCCCTGGTGGAAGTTCATGTGTTCAACCTAACTTGTCAGCTTCAAAGTTTTTACTTTGCTTCTGGATTGATATTCGGACATGGGTTAGTATGTTTGTTTTTGATTCTCTGACATGCCACCATCAACAGTGCCACTGACATAAGAAAAGTAAAACTGAAGCCTTTTGCGCAGGTATGTTTTATACTTACTTTTACATTCTTTGTTTCTTGCTTGGCTCGTCATCATCATGTGGTCGAGGTGGTTCAGCTTCTAACACTTTCAGACGATTTCCAGCCAAGTTCTGTCCGTGTAATGTTTGTATGGCCCTCATGGCAGATTCCTTACTGGCAAATTTAGCATACCCATAATTCTTTGCTGTAATCAAAATTTAAAAAGATTATTGTTTTCTATGTTCAGTTTCATGAATAAAAGTTTTTTTAAGATTTTAAATTATTTCCATCTTTTATTAAGCCGATTGATAATAATTCTTGATTTCAAATAAGAAGCACAAAAAAGTGCAACATTTCTGCCCCAAAATACTCAAATTTGCAAGCAGGTTTGTTGACTATATTTAATGTTCCTTTCTATATTTTGGTTAATAAATCTCTTTATATTTTTCCTTTGTAAGGTTTCCTAAATTTATAACCCACCTTTTAAACACCCAAATATGACTATACCAGCAGTGCCAGTAAAATTAAAAATATTTTATCAAAACTGGAAATTGGTTCAAAAAATTTTGAGAATTTTTTTTGACAAAATTAAAAATTCTGGGATGGTGAAGGTAACTGGAGTGCCTGTAGAATAAGTATCCTTAAGAAATCCATTATAAACATTTTTATCAAGATTATCAATTCTGGGATAGTTGAGGAAACGAATCCCCAGAGTAAAACCATAACATTTGGCAAGTATCTTTAAACAAGTGGTTTTGCTACATTCTTGAAAAACTAACTTCTGCCTTTTTAATTTGTGAAAGACATTCTAAAATACACTGCAAACTTCAAAATGGCATGCTTGCAATAACCCAGCATCCTTACTGCAAAGATGTTTCATTGTGACAATATCTAACATTTTGTGGGCGAGGACAATTGGATTTAATTTGCTAGTGTATTACTGTTTTGGGAAGTTAAGTAGTCGATTTGGGAAAAAAATTTAGTTTAATTTTTCCCCAATAGAAACTACCTTTATTCGATAGTAATTTTTGGCAAACAGAATCACTATAAACAGTCCAATATAACAACTTACCAGGAAGCAGATACACGTCTATCAGATTACCAAATCTACAGAAAGCATCTCTCAGGACTTTCTCTTGTATACCAGATGGCTGACAGACAATAAACAATCTCTGTACCACCTCTGTATCCTCTGGACGCATTGGTTGTGGAAACGGTAATGGAATAGAACAATATGGCACTCTTTCCATTCCTTTATTTGACATTCCCATATTATTAGCACCTGCTGCGTTGAGGACTCTTTCTGGATTGATTCCAGCTTTTTCTAGTATTAAGGCTGCCTAAAAATAAATTTGAAAAAAATCAAAAAATTATTTTTTAATTTATCAAATAAGATCTGGCACATTCAAAGGTGAGATAATTCACATAAATAACACTAATACTAAATTCCCCAGCCTTTTAAAATTTTCAGTCTTTTAAGATTTTAATTAAACCATTAAAGTGTTCTATAATAGACATTATATAATGCATAACAATCAATATCAGAGCTCTTGCCACCTGCCTTCTTAACAACAGTAAGCAAGAAACAATTTTTTTTTAAATTCATATTAAAAAATCTCAAATGCAGCATACATTTTTCTGTAACTGCTGGCTTCTGTTGAAACAGACATTTTGTTTCCAATACAAGATTCAGCAGACAAATTTCAAACAAAACTTTCAGTGAACGCAAATCCCATCTGCATTGAAAATGAAGACATTGAAAGACACAAAATCATTTAACAGTAAATCTGTGTAACTGAACAAGTTAAAAAATCCAACAGGCTTATAATAAATATGCAAATCTTTAAAACTGATCCCTTCCGCAGGTTAGAAACACAGAAAAACTCCTCCCTGCTCATTCAAAAGTATAAATTTCTACCACTAAACATAATTGATGGCATCTCGACATAACTGAAATAAACTTGAATATGACATAAAATCAGATTTCACTCAGTATCAAGGCCCTCAAAAAGTTTGATGTCCGATATTACAATATTAATGATAAACATGATGTCTCTGAGTCCAAAATTACACTGGATATGTTTTGACATCTCATAGTTCCATGTTCCTTTCATTTCCAAATTTAATTACACATGTAGCAGTGAAGCTAGCTAAACACAAGATACTAACCCTTCCAGGGCACCTCACTTCCCTGGTGGAAGTTCACATGTTTAACCTAATATGCCAGTTTCAAAGTTTTTACTTTGGGATTGTGGCTTGGACATGGATTGGTATGTATGTTTTTCATCATTTCATTATAACTAAATAGATAATAATAATTCTTACTCTTCTAACAGTGTCATCAGTATTTATCTGTGGTTTCTGCTGCTGCTGCATATTACCTGGATAGCCTCCATAACTGAAACATAAATTAGAGGTCACAATCTATTTCAGAAATATGTGCAATAAACAAGCAGGGTTCGTACAGATATTTGGACTCAAAAGTTAAGGAATTTTTAGGGTCTTATTTGCAAATTCAAGGCCTAATCAGAAAGACAATTTTAGCTAAAAATATTGGTGAAAAGACAATTAAATCAATAAAACAATTACTTAAGTGTCCATAGTAACAACACTTGAAGTGAATAAGGTTGAAGTTGGGCATTCATGAGGGCCAGGTACTTTTAAATTGCTCATTATCAGTCTATTTGCAACTACTTAATATCAAAATACAGACACCCAACTGGCCAAATTCAAGGGCTTTTTAGGGTCTTCAGGATAAATTCAAGGGCTTTTTAGGGTCAGACTTCTTTTTAGGGCAATCCTCAAAATTTAAGGACTTTTCCAGACCTGTACGAACCCTGACAAGGTATTAAAGATTCGTCACCACCCATTTTTTCAATAAGATTTTGGCGATATAAATGGGTTTAGCAATAAATGTAGGGAGATTTTTTAAAGAAAAACACAAAAGAAGTAGAATATTGGCCTTTAGAATAGTAAAGGTTTAAGCCATGCCAGGTGGCAAAGTTATTGATAGACATTACAAGGTTTTGCTGTACCAGATTAATAAGTGATGTGATAGCCTTTGGGCAGGAAAGAAATCCTACAGGGGATCAAAATTATGTTCTAGAATTAGGTCTCGACCCTTTTGCCTTTTTTTTGGCCGGTTTTTAAAAGTCCAATATCAACCTGGGCATGTGATATTATCAAGTAATTTTCCTGGTAAATATTGCCAGGTCCATTTGATCTTTACAGTTGGAATATCAAAGGTCCCAATATAACTCGATAGATTGTGGACCTTGGAACCAGGAACATTTAAACCCGCCTTACAAAAGTGTATTGAATATTCTGATATAACTATACATACTTGTCATAGCCCATTTCTGCAGACATTCTGAGATCAGGAGGGACACCTGGGGCATCGGCATATCTGACCATCAATCTACTACCAATAGGATACTCAAATCCATCTAATTTATCCTTGGCATAAGCTGCACATTGGGGAGTTGAATATCTGGCGTAAGCAATCCCTGAGGAATAAAGATATTTTATATATGCATAAATAAACAGTAAAATCTCAATTCAGTACCATCAATTTATTAGTCAGATGTTGGCATTATAAAGGGGTTGACAAAACCTTGAGGGAGACTTACATGTACTTTTTGAAAAGTTATAGATAGAAGTTGAAAACTTGACAACTAAATGTGTTGACATTGGCAACTCCATAGCGTTTACAAAGGAAAGTGAAAACTCTGACAACCAAGTCTCAATTCTATTATAGATTCAATTATAGATCCATTCTATAACCACCATTACTCAATTTTTTTGACAATCAGAATATTGATGACATAAGCTTTAAATAATCTTCAAAATGTCAACTCGTATTCATAAATAACTTGAAAACTTCAAAAACTTCAGATTTAAATGGATGACCAAATGTTGGCAGGAATAAATGGAGAAAAACACTTTGACCCCTGAACTTTATTTGGGGACATAATAACATATTAACAGATGAGGTATAAACATGACATACCTGTTGTTTCATTAAGATCACAATACTCCAAGCCAGGTATCAAACTAAACAATCTGAACAGATATCCCTGGGTGAGTCCGATCGGAGCCGTGACGTGTAACCGTGTACAACCACTGCCACTGTTATAGGACTGCAATAAATCTAATGGACCTTGAGGGGCAGGTGTCATCACTGAAATTAAAATAATATAATTACTGATAATGTAAACAGTTTCTTTATGTATTTAACTTACTAATACATTATTGATAGTGTGAGCCTCAGCGGCTGAGTGGTTTGAACCACACACTTAAGGACCACAGTGCCGCTCACCACATATCTTAGTGTGGATTATTAAACTTTGTCGGTTCTTTTGCTGAAGGTCGGTTGTTTTCCCTCGGCACTTCAGTTACTTCCACAACACATGAACTGGCCATCTCAAAAGAATCTTGGGGAGTAAAATTCAATTATGCCATGTCACTCGTCATCAATATTAATTAACACTCCTGGTTTCCAAGACAACTTTAAAACTAAAATAAACAGGTAAATCCTACATTTAACTTCTGATGACCTTATCTCATTATCTGTATATATTTTCCCATATTTTTATTCCATAATTATATAGCTGTGTACTTTGAATATATTTCCTTTTTCTCCAATATGATAAAAAGACATTTTAAAAGACATGGTAGCCCTTTTCGCTTCCAAAAGATTCAACACAGTAAGCGCCAGGAAATGGTCACTGGGTTCATCTGCCTGGTAAAAACAGGATGGTTTTGCAATAAACATTTTTTATACAACAGACCATAACTTATATTCTTACTTGGATCAGGCATCATAAACTGTGGAGTAAAATCTTGTGGCATTGGTTCTCTACCTCCCATCTCACTGAAACCTCTCTTATGTCCTGAAAAATACATGTATGCAAATAGTGAAGGTTAATGCATTGTAAAGTAATCAAAATCACAGACTCATGTATCCAGGGTTGTTAGTTCAAAAACCCAGTGATTTTGTTACATTTTTCAAAAAAAAAAAAAAAAAACCTTCTACTTTTTAAATTTGGAAAATTTAAACTGCATAGTGACATGTTTGCAATAGCTTAGGATCATCATTGCAAAGATGTTATATTGTGACAATATCTAACATTTTGTGGGTAAGGACAACTAGATTTAATTTGCTAGTATATCACTGTTGTTTTGGGAAATTTAGACGTAAAATTAGGAAATTTTAGTAATTATTTCCCAGGAGAAACTACCTTTATTTTGTAGTAATTTTAGGCAAAGAAAATCACTGCAACCCTAGCAAAGCTGTGTAGTATGTCCATAAGCAAGGCATTCAATCCACACTTAGTCATGTAAATAAATGGGTGCTGACAAATACTGGGGGGTAACACTTTGACCCTACAAGCTTCTTACATTATTTTTATAAGAAGTCTCTTTTCCTCTACCTTGATGATAAAATACAATAGAAATTAGAAAACTTAACATCATATCATTTATATTAACCTCTTCAAATCACCGATACTGCCTAAAAAGTATCACCTTTACTTGGAACAATAGTTATTTATTTAAAAAATCTATTTTAAATTTATCTATCGTGTATGTCATAGTTTCTGGGGTAACAACCAACCCAGCACTTTTTAAGTACTTTTTGCATGTGGTGACTACACAGCAGCCACTCCACATTAATTACACCCAACCACAAGTGACCACACTGGTCAGACAAAGTATTACCTCTATCAAGTCTGTCTCTAGAGTATCCCCCACCATACTGGTCAGACAATGCATTACCTCTATCATGTCTGTCTCTAGAGTATCCACCACCACCACCACCTCTGTCTCCCCTATCAAAGCTGTCCCTATAGCCCCCTCCATATCCAGAGTAAGGATCAGAATCATAACTATCTCTCGAAGGCTTAGGATCAGCAAACTTTGGTTTAAAACCTAAAAATATATAAGATTTTATAAATAAATTATCTTACAATTATGTATACAAGAGGCCCATGGGCCTTAACGCTCACCTGTGATCTTTAAACCCATGAGCTTCATTCAAATATCAAAATGATAATTCGGCCAATATTCTAATATACATCCCTATACAAAAAGTTTATAGTTTTTAAGATAAATAAACATCTCAGTACTTGTTTGTATCTGTGATCTTGAAATTTGAACCCATGCTCTTCATTCATATATCAAAGTGACCACTGTGCCAGTGCCAACAATATTCTAATACACATGCCTATACAAAAAGTTAATAGTTTTCAAGATAATTAACCATTTAGGTATTCATTCGCATCTGTGACCTTGACCTTTGAACCCATGACCTTCATTCATATATCAAAATGATCATTAGGATAATACCTAAATATTCTAATATACATGCCTATACAAAAGGTTTATAGTTTTTGAGATAAATAATCATTTCAGACCTTGTTCACATCTGTGACCTTGACCTTTGAACCCATAACCTTCATTCATATATCAAAATGGTTGTTAGGCTAATACCTACAATATTCTAATATACATGCATATACAAAAAGTTAACAGTTTTCAAGAAAATTAACCATTCAGGTATTCATTCACATCTGTGACCTTGACCTTTGAACTCATGACCTTTATTCATATATCAAAATGACCATTGGGCCATTACCTACAATATTCTAATATACATGCCTATACAAAAAGTTCATAGTTTTGCAGATAATTAACTATTTTGGTAAACTTGTACATCTGTGACCTTGACCTTTGAACCCATGAACTTAATCGATATATCAAAATGATCGTCATGTCAATACCTACAATTAACCAAAAATCCTACATCATTATCACCAGAAATGTTTAAAAAATAGCATTTTTTATCAAAGGTCAAAAACTGGGACGTGACCTTGACCTTTGACCTTGACATCAATCGGAAGAAAATCGCAAGACAAGATCAACAGTGAAAACTCCATACAATTATCTTCAGCCATTATGAAGTTATAACAATAAATGTCTCATTTTAAAAATTACATAATTTTACGCAAAAAACGCGTAACCTATTTTTCGTTCAATTTTCATGAAAAACACAATTATAGTGTATCTAGGTATCCTGAATCCAAATATCCAATCAAAATTTGCCTGCACCTTTTGGTTTCAGAGAAGAAGATTTTTTTGTCTTTTGGCTATTTATAGTAACGGCAGCCATATTGTTGGGCGTGGTCAAACCCAGAACACAATTTTGAAACTCTGTTACCCAGGCATAATAATCACCAAGTTTCATCAAATTTGGCTCAGTAGTTTTGGAGGAGAAGATTAAAATGTAAAGTTTACGCACGACGAACGACGGACGGTGATAGATAGCAATAGCTCATCTGAGCCTTTCGGCTCAGGTGAGCTAAAAAAAAGAAGACGAATAAAAGAAGCAACCATTTTGGCATTGAAAGCCTAAGATAAAACTTGATCACACCAAGAATCACAAGGCAGAGACACGAAAGTTTGTCCAGATAATTAAGTTTCATCTAGTGTTGAGATCCATTTACTAAGGACTGTCATAATAAATGTTTCTATTTGTTATTCAATATAACTTGACTTATCTAGATAATCAGATTCTCTAAACAGTAATTTTTGTCCTGTCTGTGGTTTCAGTCTGTGTGTACAGTATATTATGGATATTAGAACCCAGTTGATATTAAAAACAGTAAATGTAAATGACTAATTACTTTTTGCATAAACAGATATGTGTTTGGCCTTATAACAACAATCTGACAACCTTTAAGTTCCCTGATTTACTTCATACAAAAATTGATCTATTATTTACAAAGTGTCAGCATAATTTATATCAAAGGATTTGTGTCACACAAGTTGGGTGAATATCAGTTACCAATTTTCAGAAACAAAGTAAGGATTCACAATATCAATGAGACGCCCTTCCTGCAAAGAACATGTACTAGTATTACAAAAGCACACTCCAGAAAAACCACAGAGTTTTAGAGATTTCTGGCAGGTTAAACATATTCGTCTCTGGAGCCAAAAGTAATTTTGCATGATGCATATATATGTACTACTTAGGCCATATAAAATTAATTCCTAGATTTTAGATTTTCATCATTTTTTCAAAATTGGGGCAGATGTTGGTTCATTCTTTATTTTCAAATTCAAAAGAAATAACAATAATGACAACTGAAAGTGCATGAAAGAAACTTCATTAAAGAACACAACGAAAATAAACAAACAAAAAAAATTCTGGGGCGGCCAAAAAAAAGTGGGGAGGGTGGAGATGAAAATCTTGGAATTAATTTTATATGGCCTTAATTAACTATTAATAATGATACCACTTACTTGGATCACAGCCTTCAAATGCCATTGCTGCGTGATATGGTCTGTGAAATCTTACATATCCAAATCCTTTATTTTCACCAGTATGTCTGTCTGATACTATAGTAACACTGTCAATATCTCCATATTTCTAAATTAAATCATACAAATTATATTAATGTCAGCTGATTGTGTTCTAATGATCAAACTTGTTCCATGTTGCCAAAATCAAATTTTGAAAATCTTAACGACAGACAATAAAGCCATAGCCAGGGGTCTCGCTGAAGCAAATTTGGGACCAAAAACTGGGCCCCATTCCCAATGCAATAAAGTATGCTTTTTTCCTCAATCAATAATGGTAATATTCCCAATTTATTTGTATGTTGTGTTTGTATAAAATTGGTATGTTTTCCAAACCTTCATCTCTCGAAGACACACAGCTAGAAAATGCTGTAAATAAATTCAAAGGCATGAAAGATAAACCAATAGAATTTTAATTTGCATTTAATTGTATTTTATGGCTAGTAAAAGTCTGAAAGTAGTATTTTTGCCTTTTGTTGAATTTTCCCAAAATGGGTCAAACGTCACTTATTTTCCCAATCCCAAGGGCCTGGCCCCATTCCCAAACTGGGTGAAAGATCAATAATAGCAAACAGTGGAGTGGAGTAATGAAATTTTATGTCCCAGTCAATATATGTTCTGGTCAGTATAAAGTAGGATTCGAACCTTGCCAATGAAAGGTGCTGTGATTCTTTAGTGTTTGCTTTAGAACATTCAGGCCCCTTTTATAGCCAAGCTTTGTTTGAAATAGTTTGGAATCGAAATTATAACATGAAGTTCTTTTAAAAATATTCCACAAAAAGAAACAAAATCAGATGCCAAAAGCAAAGAATGGCCGATATACATATTACTACAGGTATTTTTCATCAGAAAATTTGACATTTAAGATTAGATGACAACAATGGCAACATTTACAAAATGGTTATATGATCTCATTAAGGCCAGTTAAAATTATTTCAAAAGTTGCGTTGCAGAGTCATGCAGATTTACTTACTTCAAATTCATCTCTGAGGTCATTTCTACTGAATGACTTTGGTATCATAACAAATAAACGGACAAGTTTTTCATCTTCCTTAGGATCCCTCACAGAACCTTCTCTCTTACTGCTAGCCACCAATACCTGTCAAAATATAACAATAATACATAATTAAACGTGTATTGCTTACCTTCTTGCTCAGTCTGTTTCATTTGCTTCTAGTTGTAAGTGACCTCTGTAGCGACCACATGTGGCCTACTCTTTTTCACTCTACAGAGGTGTCATTAGCACTGAGACATGGGATGTCGGTTTGAGAATCACCAGAAAGACTATTCTGGTTAAGCTTTTTTATGGCTCTAGTTTGGGCAGAAGATGAAAATTATCTCAGTAAATTTCCAAGTCCTGAGGGGGGTCACCCTTCAAAGAAATTTCTTGAACAGGGATTATTGGGTTAACGAGGCATGCAATATTTAGCGGTAAAAAGAAAGTAACTTTTACATTGCATAAGTCTATTTATAGTAAACAAGGCGATACAAAATTGAAGTTTAAAAAAGACCAAACTAGTGCTATTTTGAAGGATGAAACAAACTGTAAGCAACAAGCAGTAAGGTAACCTTGATTTCTTTTAGTTTTTGGTTGCCAAAATTACCTCCGTTCAGCTTCTTATTTCTGAGAACTTCTTTCACAAAGAAACCTTTTTTGTGATTTTTTTTTGAAAACATACTTGTAAAAAGGGTTATATATTCACAAATTTTGGAAATTTGGCAAACTACTACTTTTAAAATTTGTGGAAACATAGCAACAGAAGTTTATAATACCTTTAATGGTTTTGGATGTCCCTGAATCACTCTTCCATTCATTTCCTCTAAAGCCAATGCAGCTTCCGAAGCCTTAGCGAACTTTATATACACAACACCTGAAATAGTAAAAATAATAATAATAATAATAAATAAATAAATACTGATAATATATTGTTTGAATAGAAAAGTTAAAATGATATCTGTGAGGGCTGTCAATCTGCTAACCGGTAATTTTAGGCTAGGACCTATTCTCAATTGTTCAGAACTTATATTTCCCCCCAAATTTTTGTGTTGATTTTCTCAATTTCAGTAAATTTAGAACAAAATTGTAACTTTTCCTTTGTAGTTTTCCCCAATGTATTTCTGTCTAAAATTGCTTGAATGAGGCTCAAGTTATTTTCCCAACCCTTGACCAATTAACAAAATGGGATGTTACAGCCCTGTATTGAAAGAGAAGTTAAATTGAGTTCAAACTTGGTGAACTTAAAAATTGAATTATAAGAAAGTGAAAATTTTATGTGATAGAAAGAGTTCAATAAGTGTAACGGAAGGTTCAATGAACAATGGATGTCTCAATTACTTTACTCTAAGGGCTCCTAATGATAAGATCACAGGTTCAAGTCTAATTGGCCACAGTAATATTATTGTTGTCATGTTGTTTTACCCAGCATCAGCAATCTTTCAGCTATTTGTGACAAGAGCAAGTTTATTAATATCCACCAATTAATCTAAGAACAAGTTTGTGTATGTCGTACTCGTAGTGTGTACTGTAGAAACCACTGTGACTGTGACAGTGAAATTCTCTTTATATCCATAGAAAATCAAACAAATTTGAATAAAGATCGATATTTTTCACTTACTTGTACCTAGTTGTAACAGGAAATCTGTATGCCCATCCGCGATTAGCCCAAAATATATCTGCATAGGGAAAAACGTTGGTGTTATGGGGATTTAACATGTTGAAAAACCATGCAAATGACGGCTTCTGTTGCGCAAATGATGTAAAACGTCACCAAGGATATCACTTCTGGTGTAAACATCGTCATTTTCGCATGTGTAAAATCCCCATACCGCCAACATTTTCCTTTTTACAGACATACTTTATGACAATCCCGGATGCGCATACAGATTTCCTGTTACGACTAGGTACAAGTAAGTGAAAAATATCAAACTTTATTCAAATTTATTTGATTTTCTATGGATATAAAGAGAATTTCACTGTCACAGTCAGTGGTTTCTACAGTAGTGTGACCTGCCTTGCACTTGTGCATACTAAGGGCAACTTAAGGTGCTAACTCATAAAGTCAGTATGTTAGACAAGCTTACCACTCCACAAGTCACATTATCCTATCAAAGGGTAAACCAGTCAATACTCTGACCTCTTAATACCAAGCACCAGGAGATGGAGCAGTGATTTATGTATGACCTACTGTAGGAACCACTGTGACTGTGACAGTGAAGTTCTCTTCATATCCATAGAAAATCAAATAAATTTGAATAAAGTTTGATATTTTTTACTTACTTGTACCTAGTCGTAACAGGAAATCTGTATGCACATCCGCGATTAGCCCACAATATATCTGCATAGGGTAAAACGTCACTTGGTGCTATGGTGATTCAACATTAGGGCTGTGACGAGTACCCGGGTACCCGTTCACGGTTAGGGTAATGACTGTACCCGGGTAACAAATTGTTTACCCGTTACCCGTTAAAACATGTATCATTGTTATAGACCTAAAATAAAATGTATATAAGTTCAATTAAACTCCTGATTTTCATTCAAAATGACACGACATGTCAGTAACCGTGAACATTGTTTATACTTCTGTCAGTTTGTGACACACGAGGTAAGTATCGGAACACCTTGAGGAACTACATTCAACTCAATAATACGATATATGGTTCCGAATGGTGGTATTGGTTATCGGGGAACCACTCTAAGCAACTTTAAACATGACCCAAAGAAAATCGGAAATTTGGAAATTACTTTATTTAATAACATGAACAAAACAATGACAGTTATTGATTCTATTTAACCTAGCTTGCAAGACAAAACCTTTGAAGTGTAACTCGTATAAGCATTGCGCATGCGTAGTTAAGGTTTCATCATGGAGAGCCGGGATTCACGATAGGTTACTATATTAGTCTATAATAAAAATACAAGATGCCGATTTATCTGCAATTTACTGCATTTGTTTACAGGAAAATTGTCTATATAGATTAATAATCATTTATTTAATAATATTTGTTTATTCTGGTTACTTATTCACGGTTTGTGAAATAGATTCTTAATTGAAATTTGTGGAAGTTGAAAAGCATCGGGTACTCGGTACCGGGTCGGGTATAAGAGTTCGGGTACCCGGGTACAGAATTCTCTACCCGTCACAGCCCTATTCAACATGTTGAAAAACCATGCAAATGGCGGATTCTGTCGCGCGTATGACGTAAAACGTCACCAAGGACATCACTTTCGGTGTAAACATCGTCATTTTCGCATATGTAAAATCCCCATACCGCCAACATTTTCCTTTCTACAGACATACTTTAAGACAAGTGCGGATGCGCATACAGATTTCCTATTACGACTGAGCACAAGTAAGTGAAAAATATCAAACTTTATTCAAATTTATTTTATTTTCTGTGGATATGAAGAGAATTTCACTGTCACAGTCACAGTGGTTCCTACAGTAGTTGGGGTTCAAACCTTTGGTCTCCAGCTCTCTAGGCTGATGCTATATAACTGAGCCACGAAAGCAGTCTAGCCAGCAAATTTGCTGTGGTTATTTTCGTTTATAATGGTAGAAGCATAACAAGAGTGTGTTTTCCTCAACATTCAAATTATGCTGTGCCACGTGACCAACTTTGCATGTAAATTTATTTCGACTGTCCGACTACTTCTTCTACTTGTTACATTGTAATGTACATTGGGTTAAATATTCAAAACCAAAGGACAAAAATTTAAATCTGCAAGTTCCTATAATTTCAAAATAAATGGGAAAACCCCTAAAAATTATCAAATTATTTTGCCATGCCTTTGTCCTCGTTAGTTTTCCTGTCCTTGACTATCCAGATATCTTCAATGCTTCCATATTTTCCAAAAGCTTCACTGAATGATTCTTCAGGTATCCCTTTCCCACACAGTATAAACAAACGGCTATTGGGTGGGTTAACATCTTCCTGCATCTCCCTGTGTCTTTTGTCGTGGGGCTTAAAGTTCGCCATTTTTCTTCAACGGACAACGCCAAATCGTACCTTACCAGAATGTACCCAATAAAACGTACCCAACTGAAAACGAACCCACGTTCATCAGAAAATAGGCCTATTTTTTTTTTCTTCAAACTGGAATAAATCTTAATCAAGAACAAATGAAAAAAGATACATAGTTACAAACTTTATTACCACAAATCAAATCAAATCAAACAATTTTATTCTGAGACAATTTTAATAATTTCCATGACTGATAACCAACTGATAACATTATTTATATGCTTCAGGCAAGATACATATCGCATTTTACCAAAAGTCCATCAAGGCTAATGCGCCCCCTCTTTTTACATATATGATACGCGGCAACACATACATATATAACTGCCGCGTGGAAGCAAAAAAAAAAAAAAAAAAAAAAAACACCAGAGCACAGAATACAAACAAAACCCATAAAAGCACAAAATAAAAACAAGCTTCGGAAAAATCAACTGAACCAAAGAAATTAAAAATCAACTTCGGAGCAATCAAGTTAAAAGCTCACGCGGTGCCTGAAAAGCAACAAACGCATCAAATGCATGCCACATTATAGGTAAACAATAAATAAAAAATAAATAAATACATAAATAAATAAATAACTTGCAGTACTGTATTTTTAGGCTTAAATGGAACTGTGAACTTGAAAATTGTTGTTTTAAATGAGCTTAAAACATCAATGAAAATTGAAACAGATTTTATTTCAAAATTTGAAAATTGAAAGTAAAAAATCGTTTGTCTAATTTTATGTATATTTTGCCCCGGGATATTGAAAATCAAATTTGTAAAGATAGTCAGATTTCTTTTTTAATGATGACATGTACATATCTAAACAATTATATTTTTCAGTATCTGTGGTGTCGATTTTCGAATTCTAGTCTTGTATATTAACTTTGTCATGTGCTCCTTTTGATGTTTTTATAATGTAAAATAATGCAATCAAAAATAACACATGTCGATTTGTGAATATGCTCTTAATTCAAAACTGAGCTCAGCATAGGCATTGGTAAATTACCAAATGATTGGATATGATCTTGTAGACCTATGCCTATCATTTCTTTAAATAAGGAAATTGGCTAGAAAGGCTATATTCATTATTCTATCAAATATTGTGAAGTATTCTAAAATAGTATTTTCAGTTAGTTACAGTTAGTTAGATTAGTTCAGAGAGTTACAGTTAGTTAGATTAGTTCAGAGAGTTACAGTTAGTTAGATTAGTTCAGAGAGTTACAGTTCAGTTAGTTAAGAGTTAGTTAGAGTTAGAGTTAGAGTTAGTTGGGAGTTCGGGAGACGAGAGTTAGGAAGTTTAGTTTTGGTTGAGTTCGGTTAGAAATTAGAGTACAGGTTAGAGTTGTCCGAGATCGGGATTTAAGTAATCACGGTGAAAAATTGGATAATCGTAAAGAAAATATATTAACTGTTGCTGTGTTGATGGCTGTTACAATTGCGAGACTTTGTAAATATTGTATATATTCATGATTAGACTATTTCAGTAGAATAAAAAGTAGACTAGAACTTTTATTTTATAATTATTATTTAAATCCTACAACAGAAGTGTAGGTTGGTGTCAGAAGCTGATGTAGGGGACCAGAGGTCCATTGTGAAACACACAAAAGAGAGTATTTCACAATATGTAGGAACAAAAGTCTGATTTTTTAAATAAAGTAATACACAGAGCTCCAGATAAGAGAAGTATCTGGTGTTAATACCTTTTAAAAAGAAAAAAAACTCTTTAAATTGTAAATGTAAATTGAAAATACTTCTTACCCTTTACAATTCTTATAACAGTAGAGCCTGCTATGGGGGTTGAGTACCTGTGAAATGCCATTGTCGCAATGAAGGTGGTGTTACTGTATTATTGTTAGAAGTTATACTTATTTGAAAATTGAAAATACTCTTTACATTTTTATGGATCAGTGTCGATACTCTTTAGATTTTACAGGATACCTTTTAGAAAAAAGTAGGACGAAATGACCCTTCATGTCAAATTCTTATTACTGGAGCTAAGAGTATATTTAAACATGATCGTACACTAGTTATCCCCCTTATTTCCGTGTTTGTTTTGTTAACATTACTGAGTCATGGTAGTACCCTGTGTTCAGGTTTAAAACGACATGTGAGTATAACTACATATTTGATTAAGGTAAGATTATTTTCGCAGTTAAGGTTACAAACATTATACCATGCCATAACGTGACCCCCTCAAAATTTCTTGACCTGGTCATCGGAAATTTGTAAATTTACAATTGAACGCAACATTATATTATAAACAAACAACTTTGACCTGTCCGCTTGACCTTTAATTTAGATATTCTTTATGGACAAGTGTATTCATGTATAGGGATCACACGGTTTTATTGTTCAACATAATTTGAACGTTAATTTTATACTTGTGTACAACTTATTAACTTCGAATCCTACCACCCTTGTATTGGGTGGAGGCTATATGAATTTTTTTCCTAATGAAAGGTCATGCGGGCAGGTCAGTGTTGTTTGCATATACATGTATGTAACCGGTTAGGATACATATATTCTCAAGGGGCTCATGTAACCCGAACAGATATAAGATCCACTCTGTTTACCCCAATATCTATTCAGACTAGTTTCCTTGGATATTGGTTTGGTATTGTTAATTTCGTGATTTTCAGGTTTCATTGGCTACATTCATTTCATGTTTTTGTTGTTTGATCACAGGGTTAAGTTCCTTGGTAACATTAGCTGAAGTCAAGTACGCGTTTTATGATCAGCTACAAATGATTTTATTTTAGGGTTTGACCCATGTCGATATTTTATAAACCATTAAATATACATGTGTTGTTTTTTTTCAGCAACAGATTCCGGTGGTAAATTATAAAATGGCAAGCAGTTTAGAAGAACAACTTAAGAAGGTGAAGTTAAAGAAATCTCAGGAACCAATGAAGGATTTCTCTACACCAAAGACATCAGGGTTCACATCAGAGGCCGAGATTAAAGACTACGAACGTAAAGTACTAGATGTGAACACGGAGAAGTGGATCGAACCCCTAGAAGATGTAACGTTCCCGACAGTCCTCTGTCCGTTTTTCTTGGAAGATGCAAAATTATTTATGAACATTTATGAAAGGTATCTGTATACATTAATTACACAATACACTGAGAACTCTAAAAAGCTTAACACTGGGCTAACGAAAAGTAATCGAAACTAGACGACCGAGTGGCCGAGTGACAAAACCTGTCCAGAAAAAACAAAGAGCCGATTCGAAGTTCAGTTAAGAAATAGCGTTTAACGTCCCAGTCAAGAATATTTCACTGATATCAAGACGTCGCCAGCTGTAGACGATTGTGCAGAAATTTTACCAGTGCGTTGCACTAATGGCATTATACAGCAAGGTTATTTATCATTTCACGCTCACCGTGACACGGATCCTCGCTTATTTTAAATTCCCATCCAGAATAACTGTGCATGACACCGAGTGCTTGGCGAAAGATCAGTCACTACCCACTTTCAAGTCTTTGGTCAGACCCGGTCGCGGATCGAACCCACAACCTCACACTTACGGAGCGAGCACTCTACCATCTGAGCTACCACAGTGTCGAGCCAATTCGGCACTTCGTTAGCATGGTGTTTAGCTTTCAGCAGCCCTGCCCAATTCGTATTAATATGGAAGTTTTCAGAAAAGCTTGTATTTATTTTAATTTATAGTGTATGGAAGATTTCATAGCGTCACACTAAATGAATATCTCCAATAAAACCGGAGACGGTAAGCATTGTACTGCATAATTATGTGTAAAATGTATTGGATGTTCAACAACCAACCTCTTTAATCTTTTCGTTTCTGCATTAATCAACGACATTATCCAATATGTTTTTCTTTTATTGATTCTATCTTGGATGTTGTTTGTTGCCACCAGAATTATTCTCAAATTTGTAATTTGACGCAATGTTGGACTGGTTTGCCAGCTTAAATTTTTACTTTGCTTTTGAAGTGTGCTTTAGACATAGGTTGGTACGTTTGTTTTTACCTTGCTTCTGGATTGTGATTTGGACATGATTTGGCATGTTTGTTTTTACTTTGCCTTTGGATTGCGATTTTAACATGGATTGGTAAGTTTGTTTTTACTTTGCCTTTGGATTGTGATTTGGACATGGATTGGTATGTTTGTTTTTACTTTGCCTTTGGATTGTGATTTTAACATGGATTGGTATGTTTGTTTTTACTTTGCCTTTGGATTGTGATTTGGACATGGATTGATATGTTTGTTTTTACTTTGCCTTTGGATTGTGATTTTAACATGGATTGGTATGTTTGTTTTTACTTTGCCTTTGGATTGTGATTTTAACATGGATTGGTATGTTTGTTTTTTATGTATCGTGTATCCTTTTTAACACGTCGGGACGAAACCCATATAAACAGTTGAAACATCATCTAGATAATTTCTATCTGTCGTTATACTGAGGAAATTGCCATTATTTATAGCGCAATCTTTTTTATTGCAAGTGTCATTTCATGGATTTCATCTCTATCTTGCTTGTTCTTGATGGTATTGTCTATCATAGTATTAAGAATACGCTTTTCAACTGCCGTTCTCTTTATAACATTTGTTTCCTACAATCCGCATATAACTAGAATTATCTTTTCCAGATTATATCTAAACAAAGACCCAGCGGAAGCAACATCACTTGATTGGACAGCGAAAATTTCAAAAGACGAAAAAGATCATATCGATGGCATTGTTGCTAGGCTCGACAATACCATGAGCATTTTTACAAAAGAGGGATATGCATTTGTAAAATTATCATCCAGAAGTGCAAAAGACGCCCCTCTGATACAGAAGAATTTCAAAACAATATATCTTGAAAAACTATCTTCTGTACCGGAAGAGGAAAAAGAGGCTGAAAACACGAAAATCACGTGTCTGTTGCAGGCGGCGTTTGATGCGCTCAAGGTGAAAAGAGGAAGTGACGTAATTGATATGTTCATCCGCAGTGAAAGGGTTTACCAGGATCTACTTTTGGCGGCAGTAAACCAAGTAGATAAATATAATGAAAACTTTGTAATTAGAAAATTTGTAGACATCGATGTTGACATGGAATTCAGATGTTTTGTTTTCAATGGAGCGTTACACGCAATTTCTCAATATAACTACCTTATTTATTCAAAACGACTTGCAGAGAGGAAGGAGGAAATCAGCTTGGTAATCCAGAACTTCTTTACAGAATCCGTAAAACCAAAATTATCAATCCCTGGGTTTCCTCAAGATTTTGTAATCGACTTCGCTATATGTAACGGAGGTATGTATTCACGAATATTTGGGAGAGACGGGATACCCGTAGTATTGTTATGTGGTATCCATTAAAACGTAACACCTTCGTTGGAAAACGAGCACTGGTTTTTTGTGAAATAAAATAGTTTTTACCCTCCAACAAAACGGCAACTAATGAATCCAGTGATAGTGTCCGTCTATAATCATTTATTTCAATATATGTTTATCTTGTCTTGCACTGGTATCAATTATTTCGTTCTGTCGCGCTTTTGTTTGATAGCTATTGCGAAATAAATATTTTTCAACTACCATTTTCTACTTTCTTCCACAACTGTTTATTCTACAACACCAGGCTGTCACCCATTTCGTGTGATTTAAAACAAAAGCTAGTTGATTTATCCACCATAATTATTAATTTGTAACGTAACATCTCGGTTCTGTTTAGAGACCAATGGTTCTAAGCCAAAATGTTATAAATAGGGACTCTATCATATTTAGTTTTTATTTCTACTGTCAAATGTCAGGAGTTTATAATAGGGTTGTATTATTTACAGGTCTTAGAATAGACGAGTTTACCTACTCTAAATTTTTATGCCTTCTCTTAAAGTTTTTTATTAAAATATTTTGACAGCACTGTTAAAGTTGGCATCCTTGCTCTGTATGGTCAATGTAAAATCAAAAATAAAAAAATACCGACCTACCAGTATCGACTTTAAATTTTTTTTTTTAAGAGCAACAGCGGGAACACTTTTTTCTTTGGCCTTATTTTTCCTGTCTTTTTTTCCTTTATTTTAAGAAGTTTAGAGATATACAGGAATCACTCTATCTTTTCACCCCAATACCATGTTCGCTTCATGACTTCCACATATATGGATGGATTCGCGACCAAACTTCAAACATGCAAAATATATGAGGTAATGATGTATCGCATATCAAATTAAGATGTGTAAATCAAAGGTCAAAGTCGCGAGATCAAATTATATTTGACCCCCGTAGGCGATGTTGGAAACGTTTTATGTATTTCTTGTGTTATTGTGATTGGCGCTAACCATTCATTATGCCATCGACCAGTTTCCAAATTCGCAGACAATTTCAACTCAACGAAACACAACTACCGTATTTGTCCACAAACACAAGTTTTATTTGCAAGCAAACATAGTTTGCATATATGGGTTTCAATTTCATTCACTGCTAACATCTGGACCTTTTCTGTTTTAAATCCAAATAAAGGTCAAACAGAAATTTTATTTGTCTGTCACCATTTTTCGTTAAATAATGGAAAAACGGCATACAAAGGGTGAGACGAATCGACTGGGGGCGAATCGTCCCATGCGGGTAAAACGTCCGATTACCGTTCGTTGTATTCCAGCTGTTTTTGTCCGTTTAATACCAAGTGCATATTTTCCAGTTCAACTAACAACTTAAGATATTCCAAGTTATGATTATTGTAATATTTGTTCTTTATTGAGTAGATGGCGACAATATGAATTTGTGTCGATAATTCGAAGTTTCACTGCATATTCCATTTTATAGTAATACATGTGTTTTTCTTTCTTATATAGATGGTGACAAAATGAAAATTTGGGTGATTGAATTAAACCCATTTATTTCTACAACTGACGGTGCCTTATTTAGTTGGGAAAGTGAATACGAGATGTTGACTGGAAAGCAGGGATTTCATTTTAGAATAACAGAGAAACCAAAGCCAGGTGCAATGACCATGTTACCTCAAAGTGTAAGAACAATGATGAAGAGCACAGAATCTCCACAAAAGTAAAACAAAGACCACGCTACCTCAAAGTGTGAGAATCATTTTGAAGAGCATATAAACCCCTCAAAGTAAACTGATATTACATAACAATTACTAAATTATGTTGTAAGAAATATTTAGAGTCTAAAACATAACCGAAGTTGGAAGAAATGGACATTTATCTCAACAATTTTGAAGTCTATACAGAAAGTCCCCAAAAGTAAAAACAATGGCTATGCTTCCTCAACTTGAGAGTAATAACCGTGACGAAGAGCACAGAAACACCCCAAATGTAAATGAATAATACAGGGCTACTAACTAAAATAAATTATAACTACGATCTAGAATCTAAAACATAATATTATGGAAGCTATAAGTTGTGACCATTTGCCTCCGAGTGTATGAACAATGTTGAAGAATACAGAAATTCAACACAACAAGCAAAAGCAATGATGACGTTTTCTCAGAGCAAGAAATATGTTGAAGAGTAGAGAAACCCAACATAAGTTAATGGATAATAATAATATAATGAAATTATATTATAAGACATAGGAATATATAGTCTAGAAATTATATAGAAGTAATGGTCATTTTAAAAACGATGTTGGAAAATACCAAATCTACATGTATATTAAACATCAAATAGCAGTAAAGGAAATAACAATTCCTATTTTGACTACAAACGTAAGAATACATCTAAAGTTTAAATAATACATATGAATTTCATAAAATAAAAATGATAAGTAAGCCAAGCTCCAGTTTCACAATCATTTTTTAATTAGAATTTTCCATAATAAAGTTAAAATTTAGACTTAAACTTAAATTTTGACACTATAAATACACATTTTTGACAAAGCTAACTAATTTTATAAGCTTAAAGTGATCTTCGAAATTACACTTTAAACTCCTGAACTTATAAATTGACCTGAATTGATTTAAGGAAAACCTAGCTTAAGATATTGTTGTAAAACCGGGACCAACAGTAATATGAACAGAGCGTTGTACTATATCTAGAGAAAAAGATTACTATCAAGAGTTATCTTTCTTTGAATAGCCAGAATCTCGTAGAAATGCGGGTACATAAACAAAATTACATGTCTTCACGTTGTTTTTGTAATAACTTCTTAAAATGAACAAGCTCACTTAAATACATGTACTGTACCTGCCGAAAGTTTTAACACATTTAATGAAACAAGCAGAATTGGCCATTTATTAGCTACATCAAACAGCTTTTCGCCAGCTGCAATCGGTCAAAAGCTATATAGCTATCCATCATGGTGTTGACAGTCAAGCCTCGACTACTTTTCTCAGTGCTAAAGTTTCGACAGGTATGTACTTTAAATTTCGCATTGTGGGTAATTAAAGAAATGTTTTGTGCAAACTCGGATTTAAAAAATGGGCATTAAAATTCACTGAGGTGAACTAAATTAATTGTAATTACAATGCCGGATTTTCGGCTGATGAAACTATTCAAAGACCTAACAAACCGGAAATGGTCTGTAATTGATAACGACAGGTGTTCTGTGACAGAGCGGAGTTTTACTGTTTTGAATGATAATTAAATACTTCTGGATACACATCTTGAAAATTTCGTTTTGTCTTTAATTTCGTATTTTTATTAATTGTACCAGTTTTATGCCAAAACACAGAGTGATAACATAGTAATTGGTTAATAATCAAAGTTTCTTGTAATTAAGGAATTTTCTGGAAGGCGTAAAGTTCATTTCATTCGTTAGTGATATTATGGTTACGATTTCTTAACACATTGTTCTAGGCACCCTTGTTCTTTTTGATTATATGACATCCATTTCACTACAACTTTCCCACTTTTTACAATTTTACAACAATGATGTACGTCTATGTGCAGCAAATTCAATAAATTTTTATGGACACCCCGGTTTTCGCCACCATCACAGATCCTAGTCGAATTGAAAAAGTGAAAACATCTTGACAGGGGCGTAAAACACCATTGATCCACTCCAACCCTGAAAATAGATACTCGTGTCAGCTAAGCTTGATTATTATTCAAAATAAATGACTCGCTTAACGATTTTAAATGAATTGAAAATTATATTAACATCACACAAATCACTTAGGACTTAGATAGTTGAAGCATGACAACATTAATCTGAAGATCATCTTGCATAATTTTCCACTAAGCCATTACACGATTCAGTGATGTTTGAGGATCTATCGAGGAGTTAAAGGTTTACTTGCTAGTGTTTCCTATTTATATAACACCTTTGTCCCTTTTTTTCAATGGGACTTCGGTGACCAAGTTGTCTAGTACGTGCATTTACAAGTCCGGATCCAGCATTAGTATTATATATGTATAGAATAGGGAATACTTTAGATCAATCCGATCCATGTCTAGATCATAGTCGTTAGCGAAAATCAAAGCTTTGAAAACCGAGAAATAAAGTCAAACACGTGAAAGTCTATCAGATAGGTGAATCCGGATGCTTCAATAGGGTAAGCACTTCCTGTTCAGCTTTCTACATCCGCTTGAGATATAATGATTTGTAAATTGGGTAAGACAGGGCATATTAAATTCAGCTGCAATATCGCCATTGCATTTATGACCTAAAGATAGTTGTAACTGGGGAATTATTTGTCCTAATACTAGTATGCGTTTTTCATTTTCTGGTCTTGTTTGTCCTTTTTATCATTTCTATTGCTTAGTGTTCTTGGTTGTTGCCAAATACACGTTTTTCAGTTGTCAATATGTTGGAACTTTTGAAGTACACAACAATACCACGAGTATGTAAGAAGCACGCGTTATATAATCACACGTGGTATGCGGACGAATGGCGGGAAAATGCGTTCCTTTAGTTTTACAATTCCACTTTTTATTTTGATGTTCATATTTTAGAAAACGGATTTTAATTTTAAAGATGGTTATTGGGTCAACTTGTACATTAGTTAAATGACCATGTATCTTAATACGAATTTCCAAAGTTAAACATTCAGACGTTTCAAATATTTTGTATATTTAGCTCTTCTGTGTTTGAGACTTCGATGGTAGGGAAGTTTGATGCTTGCGC
Source organism: Anadara kagoshimensis (assembly GCA_021292105.1). Lineage (NCBI taxonomy): Eukaryota > Metazoa > Mollusca > Bivalvia > Arcoida > Arcidae > Anadara > Anadara kagoshimensis. The sequence continues at coordinate 35,201,931 of CM037872.1, read as the reverse complement.
TTGCAGATCAAAACGCCTCTTGCTGGCAATCTAGATTAGAATCATTTTAAAGGCGTGATAAAAAATAGTGACAAACTTTTCCAAAGGTTTAGGTGGCTTTCTCTAAGGACAGTCCCAGTTTTTTTCAATCATATCTTATCTGACCGCCTCCATATAAGTATAAAATGCTTGACTGGTGGCATAAACACCCTTACTCTCCAATCCGCATTTTTAGCGACTAAAGATATGCCTAACGTTTTACCTATGATGGACCTCTTGAAAGAAAAACAAGCGATATCCTTAAAAATTTGACTTTGTAAATAGGTATAAAAATACAAGGAAGGCACAAAGCGATCAGTTATAGTGAGAGGTCAAAAACCGATTTTATTCAAGAAATTGATATTAGGGCTCATTGGAAATTCAAAGCAAGCAAAATAATAAAATGATTAAGAATGCAATCATATAGCCACGACATTTCTGCACTTGAAGTTGTCACATTTAGTCTGAGATAATCGCAATATAGGGGCAGATTAATAGTGCAGTGGGTAAACTACTGCTATTTCACACATTAACTTTAAGACCAACCTGTAAGTGTTTTACTTCAGTCTTTGTTCTTGGTTTGCTGATAAATGTGAGAAAATCTCTAGAATATCAGTGCATTGCGGAAATATCTGACAACAAAGTATTAGTCTGGTGGAAAAAAAATGAAATTTTACAATAGGGGGACATGAGTGTTCAAAGCTGGCAACATAGCTGTCTTATATCATCATAGGTTAGGGGTCAAGAATCAACCTGTTGCCAAGCTGATCGACCCTTGGTTAGTAGATAAAAGGTCAAAGGTCAGATAGTGGTTTTTTCCCCAAAAATTAATCTTTATTAGTTTTATAGCTGTCCAAATATACTTTCTGAGATTTAAATAAATCAAATAAATCCGTTCTCATGCAATCATAGCATTTCGTGTATTTTAACATTGACTTGGAAGCTAATTGAGACTGTTTAGGCTAAAATTTAAATATTTCAATGTTATTTTTCAAAAGTCTGACACAAGCTTCAAAATAGAATAAAATAAAAGTATACATTCAACATCAAAGCATGAATCAAAATGCTAAAATATAATTCTTTTGCAAATGCATGACTGTGATTAAAACAAATATATTTGTTATTTAAACCCAGCTAATAATTTGAAATTTATTAAAAGTTTAAAATCAAAGTACTGCAAGTACTGTAATCGGCAAGGCATAGTCACGAGAATCTCTGAAATCTATCAGTCACATCTAACGATTTCTTTTCATTCATCAATATCACTATCTGTGGCATTATCATTCAAAGGGTTCAACCAATCAACGGTTCAACGGTCCCATTGCAAGTGCATGCAGCCACCCACTTTAAATTGTATGCCCTACATGTACATCTTGTAGTGCAACATGATTTATATTTACATTTCAGCAATGCATGACATGATTTTGGTAAATTTTCTCATTAAATACCCCTACTGTAGCTCGATTGGTATAGCGCTCACTCCCCGTATGTGGTGAGTCCTGGGTTCAAGCCCTAGTTGGGTCTGACCAAAACTTGAAATAAGGTGGTGGCTGTTCTTGTGCTAAACACTCGGTATTTAGTAACGAAAGTCACGAAATCCTTTGAGAGAGATATTAAAATCCGATGCCCCGTGCCAAAGCGGGTGTAACATGTTAAGGAACTTTTCCTGCACATTTCCCTAAGTTCACTGCAAAGGTCAAAATTTCTGCCACTGGTGACGTCTTGATATGACTGAAATACGTAAAATCCCGTAAAACCCCATGCAATCAATCAATTTATAATTTTCTCATTAAAACTGTTTTTAAGTCACATTCAGACTCGCACTAACTTAACTGTCCGAGAATAATCGTGAACATCAGGAAAATACTTAAGTCCAAAAAGTTAAGTTTTGTTCATGATCCTTTGACCTGTAATTGTCTTAGGACAGTTAAAGTTCAAAGTAAGATTTAAGCAAAAAAAATAATAAGTTTAATTTGTGAAAAAAAAACCTCAGATTTAAGTATAAAAACTAGTATTGTTCGTGGTCTTGTTGCCAGATGACAAGACAAAATTAGTAACGAAAAGTTTATGGTGGATCACAAAACAAGGACGTTTTGAAACATAAACACAAAAGCGACATTGGGAATGGATAGGTTACACTATCGAGACACCTGCCAACAACATCACAAGACTTTGAAAGGGAACAAACAAGAATAAAATACACCTTGAGACAAGTTACTGGAATTGAAACAGAGGGGGTAAAATTGTGCAGAACAGAGCCAGTTTGAGGGATTTTGTCGATGGACTAACCTCCACTGGGAGTGAAAGGCATACAGTATGCAAGTTAGTGAGACTAGGACCATCCGTGTGATGGGAGATCTGGAACAAATACTAGGTATAACTAAATGCAGCCCGGCAAACAGCAGTTTAATAGTGTGCACGTTGAATATGTAGGTCGGTTGCATATGATGTTGAAGGCAAATTTTCAATTGTACCTTTCCCCTGAGAGGAACAGTTTACATCGTAGATAAGAAATCCTCGCTAGGAACATTCAATGAAGGGATCTGCACTCACAAGTTCAGAAAAAATCCCTCTTGCAAGGGTGGGAAGAAAACCTGTGTTTTCCCTGGAAACACGGAATACTGTATTTAGAATGTCCAGAAAGTTAATTGACAGCCTTGCAGTCTGTAATTGCATGGAATACTGGGAGCTTATTCCTCTCCAGAGGTGATAATTTTATGCTATGAACAGGGACGAACTTTAGATGTCCCCGTCTGGAATCATACTTCCTCATTTAAAAGCAACAGAAGAATAAGGTCATCAGTATCACGACAGACAACAACTGTTCTTTTATAGCCTTGCATGTAAGCATCAACACCATGGGGAACAATTCTAGTATCGGCTTCCTTGTGTAAAGCTTTGAAAACGGTTACACTCCTTCCTCTTTTGAATTAAACATGCTGTCTGTTGGACCTCCTGATACCCTCAGCTAAGCTAAGAAGTGTCTTGGATTACTATTGTTTTCTTGGTGACTTATAAAATCTTACCAATTTGATGGCAGAGGGACATTTTAGTTATCAATAATTCTTCTAACAGAACGGGGACCTGATCCTCTTTTATCTCTAGATGGTTTCACCTTTTATGGATTAGTTGTCATATCTATCATAATGACATCAATTTTCATACATTTATCTTTCGCGTGGATAAACAGTTTGTGCGTTTCCTAATTCGCCGAATGTATTGATGTCTTTCCGTGTTCCCAGTACTACAACTAAAGTTTGACCATTAATTATGTTGGTAGTAATGTCTCCATGCAAACTTCTTCCTCAGGGATATTTTGAAGATCCGACTCGTCGGCTGCAGATAACAAGGGTCCTGATGTATCAGGTATAGAAAGCGACACTGGGAATAGTTCGTGTTTCAACGGTTCACTAATATTTCCACCAGAAAAAGAGAACACACTTGATAATATTATACAGATACAGTCATTATAGCTAATCAAATCTTTCAGTACCATCAGTACTTTGATTTCTTTTTTAAAAAAAATAAATACGGGCAATATGATTCAGTAAAAAAAATTTAACAGAAGTCTAAAGTTTTGTTAAACACTTTCAAATGCACAAATGTGTTTATACTAGTATTTATTTGCCACAATTAATCATATTTGTAAAGGTCAAATTTGTGCACACGTCTAATCTTATTTTTTTATGGGAAACTTTGAAAATAAGTGACTGAATTAGTTGGATATGACTTTCTTTTAATTTGAAGATACCACTTACACATTTAGAAGACAAAATGTATGAAGAAAAACTTCTGTAAGCCACCTTGAATTTGTGTATAGGTCAATATGGGCATTTTCACTTGAACTTTGCACCCATTGACCTTTAGCTGCCCCCACAATGGCCCCTGGGTGAAATCTTGCTTGGCAACAAGCCGATTCTACCAAAGTAAAGTTCAAAGAAGGTTATGACATAACTTGCCACCTTTGAACACGTTGTCCTCCCTACATCGAAAAATAAGCGGTTTTTTCAAAATCCTCTACCAGACTATATGGGAAAAGATTCTAAATACCGGCACATTTATCAAAATATTACATTTTTCTTTGCTTTTTTAAAGACAAAAATCAGCCTTCTATACAGCAAGAAAAAAATAAACCGGTTTCAATGACGCGCTGTCCAATCTGTTCAGTATGTGTTTGGTATTCTTGTTTCGCACTAAACTTCCGAAGGTGTACATGAGGTAGTATCAGTCACAAACAAGCATACTAATCCTTGATCAAACCATAATAAAAAAAAAAACAAAAACTTTGAAAACTAGAAAACTTAGATAAACAAATGAACTTCTACAAGGAAAATGAGGCCCAGTGCTCCATAAGTCAAGGGTGGGTGCGTCCTGCTCTGTCACGTGTGTAATAAAAATCGAGAATAAAGGGACACATGGAAAGTTCCATGGAACGTCAAATTTCCATTTGCGGAACACGTACAATGTATATACACTGTATTTATATAATTGACTTTTGATAATATTTTCAATTATTACTGTAAAACAAAGATATACAAGAAGCTGCTTCATTGAATGATAACAGAACATGAACACAAGTGATTGGGACAGTCCACATCAACAACTCTCTGTATTGCAAACCATTCAATAAAAGCAGCTGGCATTCATAAATAACTATGGAGAAGCATCATGCCACCATCACACTGTGCAACGATTGTATCCTACAAAAACACAAAGACCATATCATGGAAAAGCATATATATACTTGTCAACAACCACCACATCTAAGAACACGACGCAAGTTGGAAATATGAACAGCCAAAAACAGGGCAAGAAAAAACTTATGTTGAGACTTTCTATTATAAAGCTAAGTTAAAGAGAATCTATAACGAGTTCCAGACCGAGACAAGGAAATTCCAGTCAAGTGGTCAGATATTTTCATCTTAAACGAGGCTCTGGCCACTCGACTGGAATTTCTTTGTCTCAGTCTGGAACGAGTAATTGATTATTTTTCTCGCATGAGGCCTAAAGACATTAAAATTTCCTACTACAAAACAAAGATTTTGCTAGCGGATGAATACATGTATGACGTAATATTGTAACGTCATCAATGACGTGTCGCTCAGAGCAGATCCTACGTCGTAACAAATATCAACAAAATACATTTTCTTTTTTTAACACTAATTGGTCAAAATTTTATTTTATAACAAATGATAATAATAAAATAGGATTAAAAATTGTAGAAATAGTTGTTAGGATATGTTATGATACCCCTCGTATCATGAATTACGTCCCTTGCTATTTATTGAATAAGTAGTCCCCGTTGTACTGCGATACCCTACATGCGCTCACGCTAGGTGCGATATGGAAAGAAATATTGTACCACTAATCCCGTGAGATTAATCTGTCACAAATTACAAGTCAAGTAGTACTGAAGGAACATTGATTCACAAAAAAACACAAAAACAATTGGGCGGACACTGAAAAAATGACCAGTACGTAATGTGGTCATAGCAATTTTCAATAACGACTCAAGTTGACTTGAAGTTTGGACAGGCACTGACCATGGTTTAAACTTTTAGCAAGAGAATCTCAAGAACTCAAGTGCCTTTGTAGGCATATTGCTGTCACATATTGTACAACACAGTGCTCAAAATTAACGGAAAATGAACTTTGTTATACTCAGACATATTGAGGACATACTAAATTAATATTCGTCAGCTGGATGATGACATTTAAAGATCATGTAAAAAGGTTATCATGCAATCAAGATCTAATTAATACTGTCATGTCATGTGCTGATGTTACCAGCACATGAAAATACTGCAGAGGCGGGCGCTAAAGATTCTCCAGTAGTGTAGTTAGTACTGTCATGTGTTACTTGTGAATTTTTATGAAATAATACATGTACTTCTTTTGAATGTATTATTTCATAAAAATTTAAAAGTAACACATGGCGGTACTATCTAAGAGTCCTCAACTCACGCAAAGCTCGTATTAATACAACATAGGATTTTGACGGACATAGACGATCAAGCGTCCTTGTATACAGCCATTTACTGTGCAATCCAGTGGTCCTACAGTGCTCAAAATTAACGTTGTCAAACTCAGACATATTGAGGACATACTAAATTGATATTCGTCAGCTGGATGATGACATTTAGAGATCACGTAAAAAGGTTATCCTCTAATCAAGATTTAATTATAGATTATTATAATCTTGATTAATCTGACGTCTTAATCAATATAATGTTCTTAATATTGATTAGATATTAATGAAGTTTTTCATTTTTTAATTATGTTATTAATTAAAAAATTAATATCTTGAGGAGATCTTGAGTGCTGTCTGACAGTGTACGTACAGCTCAGCAACAACAAGAAAATAGAAGAAATCTGAAACTTCAATTCTGAGTGACAAGCTGAAGAGCAACACGTGTTTGACAATAGCAACAGCAACCGTGGTGGTTTTCGTGGGCAGTCCGATTTCGTCTACCATCACAAAACTGATCGGATTGATAAAGAGGAAAGCTCTTATATTGACTCGGGCATATAAAGCCTTTGCTAGCCCCCCACCGCCGCCGCCATTGATGGAAAAGATTCGCTAACCGACAACCCTACAAAACGCATACAATGTAGAAAACAATGATATAAAAGAATCTTAAGTAAATGCACAGATGCTAGTACATTAGTTCCATTTTTCCATGAATACACTTGTTCCATTTTTTTCCATTAATACATTAATTCCATTTTCTAGTACTGTGCACGACATTGAAGCAAAAGCCGACAATCCAAAAATATTTATGATTCAACTTTCTTTTTTAGCAACCAATTTTTGTCTTATTTTCGGATTAATAAATATAAATACACATGAACCAAATTTCAATTGTTAATACGGTACTTTTGAATGCATTATTTCAATAGGTGAAATGTTATAGTTTGACCAATGAAAACGTGTTTGCAAAACAGAAGATAATATTGACGAAAATGATACATTTTTAAACTGTTTATACTGTTTATTCGATTTTAGACGTAAAAGGTGTTGAAATATGAGTTATTCGATTAAAACTTTTCAGAAAAAGTGTAACTTTGCAGATGTTTTCTAAATAAAATTACAAAATAAGTGACAAAGATACACTGCGTACAAATTATATATTTTAGTGCATATTCACTGAACCTCTGTCAAAATTAGTTTAGTTCGTGATCAGGAGAACTGCCACCCGTTTAACTTTGAATGCACTTAATTCTGGTAGGCATACAGAATCCCGAAGCATGTTTAATACAAACAAACCTATTTGACATACGGCTTTCAGCTGTTTAATTTATAATAAAAAATTTATTTTATTTTTTAAAAAAATGACAAATCTGCTTTATAATACAAGGTTTTATTTACAGGCGGTTGCATTTCTATAAGTGATCAACTAAGCGATTTATTGGAAGTATAGTACAGACCTGTCGAAAGTTTAACACTGAGCTAACTAATTTGTGCCAGCTCACCCCGGTCACTCGTGAGCTATATCTCGACAGCTTTTGAACATCTACTGTCTATCTCTCGGCAGCAGTTATTTCGGCCACTAACTATATAAATTTCTCTCCCGCCACTGACAGCCGAGCTTCGACTCCTTTTAGTCAGCTCGATGTTAAACTTTCGACCGGTCTGTACAGTATGATACCGTGTCACTCCCCCCGGATGTATACTCAAGGAACTTAAGTTTTCATTGAGTAATTCATAATTGTTGTTTTGTTTAGTAAGTAGTAGCAGTGATGCGGATATATTAGTGTATTATATTTTGTATGCATTTAGTTCGTTGTTGTTATTCTATATATCATTTACTTATTTATTTCACCAATGCGTTCATTCATCCTTATCATTCGACTGTCTGCTCTATCCGGTGCGTTTATAATGAACTAACAGTGTGCTATCGTTTCAGCACATCAAACTTGCATGAAAACTGTTTAACACTCTCTATATGTAAATATAAATTCAATTTTCCCAAGAATAAGTAAAAAAAAAATTGTACTTGATTCTAGTATACGGATATAAGGTCATATCGCAGTACAGTTTTCATCTCTTTTATTAATTGGAGTGGGGTGGTCTTGAGTGGAATAAAAATTATTTTATTAAAATTTCGAGGAAGTCAATTCTCGGATGTTGGAGGAAGCCGGAGTACCCGGACTAAATCACCGACCTTCGGCAAGGAAACTATTAAACCTTCTCGCGCTAGGAACTGCAAAAAATGAGTGAGTGATTATTTCACTTATATCGAGACGTCGCCAGCTATAGGTGAAAGTGCAGAAATTTTCCCTGTGCGTTGCGCTTATGGCATTATACATCAGGGTTCTTTATCGTGCCAAGCCCACCGTGACACGGGACCTCGTTTATTTTAAGTTCCCATCCGAAAGAACCGTGACTTTCATTTCGTAATGCCGAGTGCTTGGCGAAAGAACAATCACTACCCACTTTCAAGTCTTGGGTCAGACCCGGCCGGGGTTCGAACCCACGACCTCCCACTTACGGAGCGAGCACTCTACCAACTCAGCTGCCGCAGTGGTTGCAAAAAGTGAGATGCGAACCTAGGCGTTTGCGCTGTGATCCATCTTTTTAACTGAAAAATCCCTGGGTATAACGTTATAAATGCAGGGTGAATGTACACATTCATTCAAACGAGATGGAGAGAGAGAGAGAGAGAGATACAATTTAAGTTCATAAGCTTTTCGGTCTCCTAAATAGCCACCATCTTCTATTGTAGATGTCCTTCGTGACAAAGTCTGGAAGTTTTCACCTCGTGAGCTTTTTATAACAAAGTAATCAAAAGTTCTTACATATATGGCGCGATTGTATGTTTCTGTATATGCTTAAATTGATTTTAGGGTATGTTCAATATTTAAACATTTAAGCTTAGTTTTATTTTTGCATTCCCTGAAATGAGTAAGAATATGCATAAATAATTCTCAGCATATGCTAACACCGTGAAGTCCATTTTGGTGCAACTGAGATTCAACTGGTCGGTTGTGATCCATATGAAAACATTATCTTAAATCAAAACTGTATATGTTCAAACGCGCCATTTACTAAACAAAAACAATTGAGTTTATCAAGACAAATATTCCGATGAATGTTCCAATCAGACTCCAAAAAGCAAAGTTAAAACAATTTAACTGGCTTTAGTAACTGCCATGGAAATGAGACCAGATGCTCCGGAAGGGTAAGCACCTCCTGTTTAGCTAGCCATACTCGCCATGTTTGAAACCAAAATTGAGAATGAAAGAAACGATGTCAAATACATGTATATCAAGGATCAAGGGCAATCTTGAATCAATATCTTGTGATGTCGGCCATAAAACTCTCTAATGCTCTTGGTAAGCCTATGCTTGTCTCATGTTTCGAAGCAGTCCTGGTTTCTAATCTAAAGGCCCTGGTTTAAATAGCCGTTGCTTCAAAGAGTTTTTAGCAATACACCCTCTGGCGAGCCCCTGTCATTTAATGAATTCATATCAAAATATAGCATGCCAATTGCAATCATTGCATGGATAGATATAAACAAGAAAATAACAAATAATTAAAAAGATGTCAATTTAGGGATCTTAATGACCTGAAATATACATCTGACTTCCGTTTGTCAATCAACTGACTGAAATAGCTGTATCAGGCACATAATTTAACAACGAGCGACTTACGTAATATTGACATTTAATTCCAACTCAGAATGCAATCAGAGAGCTGTAATCAGCTAATCTAAGTGACACATATAGAACAGGGCGTAAAGTAAAAAATCTACCTTGTCCCATTAGTATGGACTGTGAATTTTACTTACAAATAAGGACATAGTGTGGTCTGCAATGTATAATACCTAGCAGTCTACTCTTTCTATAAAGTTATCTTAGTTTGGATTGTAATGATTTTTTCTAGCTTCCGTGCATATAGAAAAGAGGGCTTAAAGAACCACAATTCACCACTTTAGCGTGACCACATTTTGTCTCCTGCATATGTTTTGTCACGGTTAATATGTATAAAGCATGATATCTGTTTACATTCTCCAGTTTGGCTGTTTATGCCATTATCTTGTAGTTAATGTGTCATTTTTTGGATCCGTCGACTGTTGCCAAGTCCATGTTTTCTAGGTAAAACATTACTCTCTTGTATTTGCTACCCGATTAGAAAAACATTTCCAATACAACCAGAACGGTAGCATGTTTTGCTAACATAATAAGTCAATTCAGCATTTTCATCTTTTTTTTCTTTTTCTTTGCTATGCATGCATTGCTCATAAAGCATTTTTCACAGTACTAACCAAGCCACATGCGACCAGGCAATATTTTACAGTATGCTCATGTCTTTTTTTATAATGAAGTCCTCGACCTTTTTTGCCCGATCCCTCCCTCATCGTAATTACAATCACACAAGTACCGTCTTAACAAGGTGTTAGATTACTCCCTATGTACGCCGTTTCTCTCATTAAAGAAGATTTTTACCTGATTATTTTAATGTTGGTGTATTTTAGTTTATCAGATGTTGCGATGTTGAAAATCTTTAATCTTTTGCTAATGCCGCACCATAAATTTTGAAGTTTAAAATTACTGTATAATTGGGGTACTAAAGCTATGTGTGGTACAGAATGCTTAAAAATAAAATAAGAATAAATAAAATAAAATGAATAAATAATAAATAAATAAATAAATAAATAAATAAATAAATAAATAAATAAAGTGTTAGATATGATCACCAATGCATTGGAACCATACAACCGAATTTTAGCCATATCTTGTTTTTTGGAGGTGTTCATTCGATTAACCTTGCATTTATAAAAAGGCAAATAGTCGGCCAATAAAATTACACAACGAAATGTCTTATATTTGTGATTTTTAAACCCGATTCAATCACATCAATGGTAACTTTACTTATTCTCAATAACAAACAGGTAATCGAACATCAGATTACATATGAGAAATGATTTTGCGGCTGAAATTCTTATACATGTAGTTGCTTCATATATGTCATAATTATATATATATATAAAACTTTCTAAAATAATGTCAAGTGTCGTTTCATTAACTATAAAATGAGTACCTGATGACAATATCAGATACCAAATAGATAAACGTTTCCAATAAGACCAGACCTTGGGGATTTTTTTAGTATGGTTGTTTTGAAACACGTTTCCTGGATGCCAAAACGTCGAATTAAATGAAACTTGACCTTTTGGGAATTTCATGCATTATTGTTTTAAAAAAAAAATGGCCTGGATGAAAAACGCTACGTAAAATTTTCCCCAATTTTTGCCCCAAACTTTAAATGATTCAGCAAATACGTTAATTTATCGAGGAACAATCGAAGTAATTCAGCACTAATTCAAATGACGTGACCTCAACAACAAAAGGTCACGGTCTGAATAATAACAAATCAATTGGTTAGATTGTTATCACGTGCCTAAAACTGTCAATCAATCAAAAGAACGATAACAAATTCTAAATAGTTCAAGTTTTGTGTTTTGAAATCAACACGTGGGTTGTCGTGTTAGATTTTCTTTAAATCTTTTTAATGGATTTTGTACGAGTCATTTAATTAGTGACATTTTGATGAGGTCAAAGGTCAAACGTTGTATGACAGCTAAATTTGTTTTTTATAAACGCTGCCAACATGCAAAAAACATATTTACATCAGTAGAAACATACAATCAGGGCATTCATAACACTGGCGACAAGAAATTTTGACTGCCATTCACAACTTTTTCTCTCAAGTAATTTTAACAACATTTCAGATTAGTTGATTAATTCATTTTAATATCACAATCTGATATCTTTAAATCAAAATAAATTAAAGACTTTCCTATTGTCCATTTGTCAAGATAAAAAATTAATGTTTAGCATGTTGCTTTAAGATTAAAACTTCGACAATGATTTATTGATTATGAATGTAAAAGATTAAAGTCAAAGTCAAAACCACACCTTCACTTTTTGGCTTCTAAAATCAAAGATCTTTTATCATTTGCGGTTGTGTGAAAAATTCTTGATTTTTTTTCCTCTGGTGCAACATTGGCACCTGTGATTTGAGATACGGTTAACATTTTTGTACTCTATTCCTGAAGTTTTAATTCACACCTATGTCAAATACCAATTTTAATATGTTGAATAATTAAGTTTTATAAAAAAGGTATATGGCACCCAGACTACCTCAGTTATGACGCCCGCGAAAGGCTGTATTTGAAGCTGTATGACAAACGTTATAACTTCAATTTTTCTATTGATAACTTAACTTTTCTATGCAGCAATATATATGCTTCTCCTGTTTACAGTGTATTTATTTCCCAATTCATACGCTGTAGCAGAGCTTGTTCACACTACGGGAACTTTAAACAACAAAACAATCTGTTTAAAAATGAACTGTTATCCCAGGGATATTGCAAGCCCAAGCTTCTTAAGGCCCTAAAAGTTTGATGGCCGTCATCACAATATTGTTAATTAGTATGATGTCTCTGTATCTAAAATTACACAGGGTATATATTACATGTTCCTCGCATTCTTAATTTCGATTTTATTGTGTAGCTAGCTAAACAGGAAGTGGTCACCTTTTCGAGAGGACATAGCCTGACTTCTCTGGCGGAAGTTCGCGTGTATAACTTATTATTATACAAGCACTAAACGGTCGTTTCTAAGGTTAATTTTGCTTTAGAATTGTGATTTGGGCATGGTTTAGTATGTTTGGTTTTACTTTGCTTTGGGATTATGGTTTGGACATATATTAGTGTTTGGTTTTACTTTGCTTTGGAATTGTGATTTGGACATGGTTTGGTATGTTTGAGTTTGATTTAAGACTTTGCTATTGTCGTTTCGTCAAGTTAAAAAATACTGTTTAGAATGTTGCTTTAAGATTAGAATTTTCACTATGATTTATTAAAGATTAAAATCGGAGTCAAAACCACACCTTCACTTTTTGGCTTCTGATAACAAGGATGTTTAATCATAGTTAAGGAATTTGTGAGAAAAATTTCTTGATGTTTACTCTTGTTAAACATGGGTACAGTACAGATCTGTCGAAAATTTAACACTGAGCTAGCAAACAAGGGGTCGAAGTAATTGAGAATTTTATTTTACCAAATTACCAAGGAAATAATTTGCATGAGGAAGTATACCTCAGTTTTTTTTTTTTTTTTTTTTTTTTTTTTTTTGGGGGGGGGGGGGGTTCACATTTTAACTAGTAGCAAATTTATGCAATAGTATAGTTCTGACAATAATACACAATTATTGCCCACTGAGTTTGTGATATACCAGAATTCTTGGATTAGTTATGGAATCCAAACACTGTCGGAAAACGGAAGCATTTTCAAAAACTTTTGTAAAAAAACCAAAATAATCATGTAACATGTTTTAGCTTATCAGCTCCCTGTGTACGTAATATGTTATATAACATGTACTTTTATCAAAATAAACCATACCAAACTGCCGCCAATGTTAACCTGATAAATAAACCATTTCAGCACTAGACACATGCCATGTAAAATCCGAACAGTGTTTCGGTTGTTTGGCAAGTATCAATGACGTCATTTTTAGTGATAAAACTGCAAAACCATCTCTATTTGTATTCCCTCCCTCTCTAAAGATTAAAATTACACTGCGTCCATTAATGCATATAAACAGTGCAGACATGTCGAAAGTTTAACACAAACGCAAAAAAATGGTCCCGAATTGGCAGCTCATCTAGCCCTTTCGTTACCTAAATCTCGACAGCTTTTTGCTACAAACTAGCTATCAATACGCCGTCCACCCTGCGGCAACAATACAATACGTCGCCTTCCTGTTAGCTCAAAGTTAAACTTTCGACAGGCCTGTATTGTATATATAATATACATATAAACATTGAATCAGATACAGGTATATGGGCACTTAAGATAATTAAAAAGAAATGATTTTTTATTCATTTCAAGACCCCCATTACACTAGGTATCTGTTTCGAGATTTATATTTCAAAACATACGACATTATCTGGTTTGTTCTTTGTTTGTCCGCCAATTAGTGCATACAACACCTGGTGAAGTCTAAACTCGCATGGGCACCGACTATCGGTCTTCGTTAGCTGTATATTTACAGCTTTTTGACAACAAGTTACTGCCACCAATCTCTTTACAGGTTTTTAGTCATAAGCTATCCATATTTTGGTCACTTTTCAGTCGAAGCTGAACGCCTTCTCATTAACTAGTTTGAAAAGTTCGACATTTTATCTGAAATCATTCATACTGCAATCTGAACATTTTGGTTCTACTGATTGTCGTAAAATAGACCTTACGTAAGTTCATAAACTATGCTCCTTGATAACATTTTTCTGTTATAGTCCCCGTCGACAGAAGGTTTATGTAGCATGTTGTTTTACACCCCAGTCAATGTATTTCGAGGACTTTGTTGCTATAGCAGAGGAAACTTGAGTCTAAAGAAATATCGCCAAACTTCGGTAAGCGAATTGATAAACTTTGTCGCCTAGCGGGATTCGAACATACACATAAAAACATGAAAAGTCAGTCAGTTACAATTAGAACATTCAGCCAGGTACCACCAAAAGTCCTTCATTACAACGTTTTATATTACAGTGATAACACGTGCATTACACGTACACATATTACGTGTTTCATTCATGTGTCCTTTTTTCGCGTTTTGTTGTGACATATCTTATCCCCCGGCTATTGCAAAGTAAAAAATGTTTGATTATTATTTAAATATATATATAAACTAATTGATAAGAAATTATTCTGCCATCTTATTTTAATATTGTTGCCACAAGACGACGAATGGTCAATGAAGCAAACTTTAATATGAAACGAAATGCACATTTTGTAGAATGTTGCACTTGAATACTTGCATATATTTGGCAATAACCAAAGTCATCAAAGACATGTTACAACAAAAGGCACGATGACTGAGCACATAATATAGTATAGCTGCAGAGATTTAAATTAAAAGTAACAGGCGTAGCTAGCTACACAGTAGGTGCTTCTGGAACTTATGTCGTTTAATTGGTTTACATTCAATTTCAAGATATAAAGTGTTTATAATTGTCATTCATATTTACGCTGGTCGGTTACGTTTAATTTACGTTGGTGACGTATGTAAGCTCACATGACGTCATTTATGCCGATGACGTAATATGCATCACGGAAGCCTATGACGTAGGCTACATACGATTTTGTCTTGGTGCTAGGTCACTGTTTTCTGTCGGATAAGAAAGAATCATGTCGTAAGACGGTCAACTTGTGTCAGAAGTTTTAGAACTTCAGATATTTGAAATTTTAACTTAAAACCTAAAATACCAAATATCCAAAATCTTTTTGAGTTTTTAGAATTTTAGGTTTTTGACCAAAAATCTAAAAAGTCATATATCCAAAAAAGTGTTAGTTTTTGAGCTTTTGAATTTTTAGATTTTTTTCTCAAAGTTTTATATTAAATATCAAAGGAATTAGCAAGTCCCCTAGCGATCGTGACTAAGGGGACAACTCTAGGCCACCGCTTGAAAAATGTCACTCGCACTATCGCACCCATAGAAGTCCTACATTTTGGGGCTCGACCTTAATTGGAAAGATTTATTTATTTATTTATTTATTTATTTATTTATTTATTTATTTTATTTTGAAATAAAGTTCCTGGGATATTTAGACGTGGAATTGACCCGAGTTTACTCTCCAGGTTCGGGAGAGGCCGAGGTGGCCTAACGGATAAGACGTTAGTCTTCAAATCCAGGGTCTCAACACTGTGAGTCCTGCTCAAATCACATGTGGGAAAGTGAATGTTCCTTGCCGTTGGCCTTTACTGGTTCACTTGGCATCAGTATAATGGTTCGGGGAGTGGTACGATTGTCTGCAGCATACTGACTCTGTGAACTAGCACTTTAAAGTCGCCCTGAGCGCGCTAGTACAAGGCAGACCATACACCACACTTGCACTTTACATGCATACACAAAATTGTTCATAGATTAATCCAAAGAGATTAATAAAATAGTTCTCGTTGCAAAAAGCTGAAAATTGTCGATGCGACGTAAAGCAACATTCGACCAACCAATCTCCAGGTTCGATTCTTCAGTGACTTGGATTCCACTATAACTGTTAATATAATATCCACGTAGGTTATCTAGTAAAAACTAAGCAAAAAGAGCGACAGTGTACACGTACACAATATAAGTATGAGTGCATGTATCACATTGTTTTATGTATCGTTGAATGCAAATCTTGACGCTATCTATTGATACACCATGAGTGTGGTACGGAGGTTCAGTCAAACTGTACATTTCTGAAGCGACGAAGTTGGGTCTAACCTAAGTAGAATTATCTAAAATTATTGAGATGTTATGCACAAGTCACTTTAATAAAAAAACTAACTTACTTACTTATTGTCCTGCGATTGTAATATGTTAATAGATCTCACTAAGTAATGCAGTAAATGTTTATCAATGCGTTTTTTAAAAACATTAAGCCTGAGGTATTATTCATTTGTTGAACATGGTAAATCAGAGCGAATGGTCATGCATTCACCATTTATCCTTCGTTTTCTCTAATTTCTCTAATATTCAATACCATTATGCAAAATGTTAGCGAGCTTTGAATGTTTAAAATGACATGTGACTTATTACAGTATTTATAACATTTGAGAAAACTTCAAAATTAAATTTTATAAGGTCGTGAGCTTTTCTGTTGTCTGTACAGGTAGCTCATATTTTATCAAATGTAGCCTTTCGTTGGCGGCATATTTGAGGTACAAGTCCAAATAGTTCAAGATCACTAGGATAGATGACAATGACTATAAGCATTGCGTGTCAAGATGTGATTGGCACCAAAAAAATATTTTACTACAGATACCACAGATTTAAATTTATCATTGAACGATTGGGTGACGAAAGGACAACCACTTCCTATTTTCAAGTCTTGGTCTAATTCGGGAAGGGTTCGAACCCCATCCTCACATATGTCAGCATACTGGGAACGAGCAATATACTAAATGAGTTTGTGGAATATTATGATTGTCGACAAACTCAGCAAAAATAAATGTTGTTTTACTTTCAAAGTATAAACAATATAAACGTTTCTATTTCCTTTTTTGAGACAAACATTGAATTATTTTGTTTTAATTTTGAGCTATCTGGACAAAGAAATTACCGATATTTTATATGTTGCCTTGAAGATTGTTTGTTTCAACAGAAATTACAACATATCGGAGAATTTATGCGTTTTCCGCGACCAGTCGGGGTGTTTTGTTGATATCTTTCGTGTTCAAGTACCCTTACTGTCGAATGTATGCAGGTATATATGATAGCGATTTTTTGAAATGGTATATACAATTTTCATCGTTTTCATAAAGCTTGTTCAAGATATTGCAGTATATGCTTAATTTAAAGTACTCGCTTACTGTATTAAACATGTCCATTTTCATTCATTTCTCGCTTCATGATCAGAAAAAAGAGTTGCTACTGTACAGTTTCACTGAACATTCGTTCACACACTGTCTTGATTAATGTGAAACATACTGTTTGTTTCTCTTTCTGTGTGCATAATAATTCTGTATTTTTTCGAATACTAGAGTTAATTGTAATAAAATCTACAAGTTTATGCTGCGATACCTTGACTTCCTCCGATAAAGATATTCTGTCTGGCTGAAATTTTTGCTTCGTATGCGAGAGGTCGTGGGTTCGAACCACACCCGGAGTCTTCCGCCAAGCATTGGCGATAAGAAATTTAAGTCACCTGGTCCTTCCGAAGAGACATTAAAAACCTATGCCGGTATAAAGTCAGGCGTGATATCTACCCGAAGAACCCACCCTGCACATTGCCCTCAACGCACTGCAAAAGTAAAAAATTCTGTCAATTTATCTATAGCTGGTGACGCCGCGATGTAAGTAAAATATTCTTGACTTGGATGTGAAACATTATCCAATCAATCAATTGCTGTTCAGGGTGTTTTACAGAATACATGATTATGCATTCAAAATATTTTTTTTAAAAAATCCCCAAACGTAAAATTCACTCTGAAATAATAGAATCCTAAGTTTATTAGAAATACCCATGCCCGATAAGTGTAAAAAATTTCATTACAAAATATTACAAAAATAATATAATGTAAAAATCTAGCGTGAGCGCAGAAGCAGCTTAAACTTTTCGAATGGTGGCTCGGCGTTGGACATTTGAGCGAAAGCATAGGACAAAAGAGCGAAAATAAACGGACGTTTGAGCGTCAAAGTAATGGACATTTGAGCGACAAAATTTTAACCAATTTGAGTGAAATTCATCTGAGCGACATTTTTTCTTGTCGAAGAATATATGGCTGTAGGATTTTTAGCAGGGATAAAGTTTTTAAAAAGCACCAAATAAAAAATTTATAAAATCCATTAACAGTCTAGCACTACAATTCATAAAACTGTTAAAACTTGGTACTAACAGGATAAAGCTTAAAGTAAAATAACATAAATTTAGCCAGATATTTAAATTCCAGGGTAAATCTGTTGCGATCGACTTCACTTTTTGCATATTTCTGTTAAAATTTTTCGCATTATCCCTTCATACTGGAGCAGACAGTAGATTTAAACAGTCGCTCAAACATCCATCGTAAAATACAGGTAATGTTTAAAATCTGTCGCTCAAATGTCCATTAAGTCGTCGCTCAAAAGTCCACTATGAGTTTTTTTTTAATTTTCGCTCAAATGTCCTGCGCTCGATGCCCCACGGTTACCCTTAGTCACGATCAATCGGGGACTTGGTAATTATTTTGATATTTTAAAATTTCGATTCAATAATCTAAAAATCCAAAGAACTTAAAAACTTGAAACGATTTTGTTTATTTATTTATTTATTTATTTATTTTTTTTTTAGATTTTTGGTCAACTTGTTTCACAAATGATTTTTTTAAGAGAATGCAATGGCCTTAAATGTTTTTATCATGAAAATGGTATTCAATTAAAGATTGTCACAATGAAAATTTCATAAAAATCGGTTCAGTCATTAATTTGGTGTAATATTCCAAAATTTATCAATGAATTTTGGTATTATCTGAGTTCAATGTGCACAGATGAATACGACGTCATAATACTGTGGGATCTGACGTCATGTTTCTGTCGTTGCCTTTGGGTTTGCACAGCGTCAATAATTTGAACGTCTGGGAGTAAAAGGGTTAATTTTCCACTTTTCAAAGGTTTTGCTTTGCTTTTGGCATTGACCAGGAACAGGTATGTTTGTGTTTGATTTTGAACCATAAAACCAGAATAAAGTTGCCATAAGAATCAGACTTGTGATATTTAAGAATTGAATTGCACTTTTTACGTTGTTATCGGGGTGTAACAAAGTGAAAATTATCACAAATTGTGTAAAACCGCGTAGCGTAGCGCAGCGGTTTTACGCATAATTTGTGATAATTTTCACGTTGTTACACCCCGATAACAACGTAAAAAGTGCAATTCAATTCTTATAATTACAAACCCAAAATTTAACATTTTTTAAAGCTGACCTACATTTCTGAACTGATCAGCTGATTTTCAGAAAATCGACGTTACAAGGCTGAACTGCGTAGTGATACAATAAATGACATCTTTTTGAAACGATAAAATATCCGATAAAAAAGCTTAAATAGTTTTGAATTTAAATCTTTTTATTCATTTTTTAGTTATTTTCAATCAACATATAAATTATGTTACATTTTAATTCATTGACAAAAAGGGATTATATTATGTCTCGCAATCATGAAAACAAACAACACTTTGTACAACGTCATACGTGACGGCCAAACGTTTGTAGGACAGGCGTGTTTACATTTTGATTATACCCATAACATAAGAAAAAACTGCATTGGTTGAATGAATAGTGTGTTAAACAAACCCTGAAACCAACTATTGACATGGAATTAATGTTTTTTTGGATGAATCAACGTTTTACCACCTATGGAACGGACGTCGGATGTAAGATGAGGGATTCTGTCACCGGTGGTAGCTGTATGGCGGCTGATCAGGGACATTTTGAGAAGGTAAACAAGACGTACGGGTTAATTTTAGGTTGGAATATAGATTTAGTATGTTATCAATTCTATTAAATTATTATTGGCAGGCCTACCACTGTCATTATCATCAAGATCCAGTTCAGAATCAACCATCTGACTTATCTGCACACTGGCATTGCATTCTTCAAAATATTTATCCTGATCCCCGGCTATACATTGTCTGGGGGGAAATAAAATGTCTTTGCTTTCAAAAGGATGCGTATGTGATGAATTTCAAACAAAACACCCCGCACTGAGGTTTGGCATCCGAGAATACCATGGTGCGTGTCATATTGCTTATACTTAGTAGCCTGTAGACAAGTAAAATGCTCGGTGACGATAAAATGTCGATTTTGAAAAAAAATATTTCATACAATTTTAAATGTAAATTATTAAAAATATCGGTGAAAATTAATCAGAACATGTTTGAATTAATTTTCAAAATTTGAATTTATAAAAAAATCGAGGTATTTTAATGTTTCTATGTGAAATCGTTCCCGACCTCCCCGTTTGTTTACAATCTTAAAATTACTGTTCAGAGATTGGTAATCCCCGAAACAGGCCCAAAGTAGTTCCGGTAGAAAACGTTGTTATTGGAAAATAACACCGTGTTTTTGCAAGACGACAACCAATGAAAATGCCCCAAACTGTGTAACAACGTGAAGTTTGTAATTATAAAACTTTATAATTACAAACTTCACGTTGTTACACAGTTTGGAGCATTTTCATTGGTTGTCGTCTTGCAAAAACACGTTGTTATTTTCCAATAACAACGTTTTCTACCGGAACTACTTTGGGCCTGTTTCGGGGATTACCCATCTCTGAACAGTCATTTTAAGATTGTAAACAAACGGGGAGGTCGGGAACGATTTCACATAGAAACATTAAAATACCTCGATTTTTTTATAAATTCAAATTTTGAAAATTAATTCAAACATGTTCTGATTAATTTTCACCGATATTTTTAATAATTTACATTTAAGATTGTATGAAATATTTTTTCAAAATCGACATTTTATCGTCACCGAGCATTTTACTTGTCTATAGGCTACTACTTTTTTTAGTAAGTATAAGCAATATGACACGCACCATGGTATTCTCGGATGCCAAACCTCAGTGCGGGGTGTTTTGTTTGAAATTCATCACATACGCATCCTTTTGAAAGCAAAAACATTTTATTTCCCCCCAGACAATGTATAGCCGGGGATCAGGATAAATATTTTGAAGAATGCAATGCCAGTGTGCAGATAAGTCAGATGGTTGATTCTGAACTGGATCTTGATGGTAATGACAGTGGTAGGTAGGCCTGCCAATAATAATTTAATAGAATTGATAACATACTAGATCTATATTCCAACCTAAAATTCACCCGTACCGCTTGTTTACCTTCTCAAAATGTCCCTGATCAGCTCATACAGCTACCACCGGTGACAGAATCCCTCATCTCACATCCGTTCCATAGGTGGTAAAACATTGATTCATCCAAGAAAACATAATTCCATGTCAATAGTTGGTTTCAGGGTTTGTTTAACACACTATTCATTCAACCAATGCAGTTTTTTCTTATGTTATGGGTAAAATCAAAATGTAAACACGCCTGTCCTACAAACGTTTGGCCGTCACGTATGACGTTGTACAAAGTGTTGTTTGTTTTCATGATTGCGAGACATAATATAATCCCTTTTTGTCAATGAATTAAAATGTAACATAATTTATATGTTGATTGAAAATAACTAACAAATGAATAAAAAGATTTAAATTCAAAACTATTTTAGCTTTTTTATCGGATATTTTATCGTTTCAAAAAGATGTCATTTATTGTATCGCTACGCAGTTCAGCCTTGTAACGTCGATTTTCTGAAAATCAGCTGATCAGTTCAGAAATGTAGGTCAGCTTTAAAAAAATGTTAAATTTTGGGTTTGTAATTATAAGAATTGAATTGCACTTTTTACGTTGTTACACCCCGATAACAACGTAAAAAGTGCAATTCAATTCTTAAGTAAAATCGTATTTGTTTATACTTTATTTCTAAGCTGGTATTGGAAGCTACCTTCTGACTGGGTAGTGCTACCAGAAAAGGTAATCTTTCTGCTTACCATCTCCATGACCTTCAAAACATTTTTGCTCTAGTTCTTAGATAAATATTCACTCTACGGTTCATGCATTCTAAACGGTAATTATTTTCACATTAAGTCGCTTGTATGTCGGGTCCGGTAGGTCTTGCTTACGTAAAGCCCAAAGAACTCTACCAGGGCTCTAATGTCGGGGTATAAATTGGTGTTTTGTGCAGAATCACTGTGCTATGTATTTGCTAATATGACTTTTAGTTCGACCTTTCGAGTTAAGCATGTACCCAATCAGCCAAACTGATTTATAGATTCGTCATTATCAATGCTTATTTAACCAGATACAGTACAGACCCGTCGAAAGTTTAACACTTAGCTAACGAATTAGTCCTAGCTCATCGCGGCCACTTTTTAGCGGTACCGCTACAGTTTTTGTTGGAGCCATTATCTATCTCTCGGCATATATATCTCGTCCACTCGACAGCCTAGCTTTGACCCCTTTTTGTTAGCTCAGTGTAAAACTTTCGACAGGTCTGTATTTTATGCTGTCAGTACTCGTATCAATTAGAATTGACAATGCATCTAGAGTTGAAACTGTCATCGCTAATGAAATCTGATATTTAGTCGATAAAAATGAATGTCTTTTTTTTTACACCTGAATAAAAATAAAATATTCGATTAATATGCCACATTTATTCCGGGTAATATAAATAAATCGAGTTTTTGTAGGTTTAATTTTTTAATTAATTTGAGTAATGAAGTCAACAAGCCTTGAAAAAAATTGCGTGATGCATTGATATTATTTTGTTTCGAATTGTCAAAACATTATTGTAAACATTTTACTTCAGAATATCATCTATGTGGCTTGAATGAAATTGTAATCGGTTAAAATTCAATAGTTGTTCACTTAATGGCTCACTTGGAAATTAAACTTATAAAACCGTAAGTTAAAATGCATCGTGGTCCAATTTTTAAAGCTGTAAGAAATTGTGTGAAATATTAATGTTTTTTGAGTTGTCAAAAGGTATTGTATACATTTTGCTGAAGAATTTAAAAAAATAGAACTTGAAGTAAATTGTAATCAGATTTTTATTTAATCTTTTCACTTAATCGCTCAATTAGAAACTTAAATTCTAATCAAACCATAAGTTCAAATGAATCATGACTCAATTTTTAAAGCTTTGGAAAAAACATTGCTGTTGTTTCTCCCGAATCGACAAAAGATTATTGCATACGTTTTGTTTCAGAAAGTCATACCGGTATATGCGACCGTAAGTAAATCATAATCGGGTAAAACTGAATTTTTCAACAATTACAACGCTAGGACTACATAAAATTAAACTCGAGAATCAACGTTGACGGTCAATAAAGCAGTAATTCAAATTGCAACAAAATAAATTTGTTACGCCAGTTTAAACTATTTACAACATAACCGTTGGTAAACACCTGATGGAACAATTGTTGGAGCTTAATAGCCAAAATGAAGACAAAAGATGTTTTGGAGTCAGATTACCTTTGTTTCAACAATTTGTTAGTTTTCAAAGTTTTGGCAGTTTGGTTTTGGAATTGTGATTTTACCATAGAGCGGTATGTTTGTAGACGATTATTAAGAATAAAAGTTCTAAAAATGTTTGATCTGTCACCGTCTCTAGATTTGATTGCAGGTGCTCATCTAGTCGGTCACCATGTACTTTGTCAGGTTACCATAACAGTTGGTGTCATATGCTGTTTTTGATTGAATGTATTATTTTAATTAAATTTCAAAAAAATAAATCAATAAATAAAATTAACTTCAAAAAAGATCAGTATAGATTTTTATGTCACATTATAAAGTTATGTAATTTCGTCTTATAGTTATGCAATGTACATATTTGAATAATTGCATTTTTTACTGTCACCTTTCGAAGTACATGTAATTAGTTAGCCAAAACAGCTGACATTGTCTTCATTGTTAGACAGCATTATGATTTATCAAACAAACACAAACATATCGGTCCATGTTCCAAGTTACCACAGAATTGCAACCTTGTTGTGTCAGCGAGCTTAAACTGCACTGACGAAGGACAAATATCATATTTATCGTACTTAATTTATCTAGAATCAATGATAAATGTGAAATGGCAGTTATTACGGGATAATTGACTTAATATCTACAATAAGAGACATTACCATGATGCACTACGATGACGCCATCTTGATTACGTTATCAGCGGCGTGCCAATGTCAGAATGAAACATACAAAAATGATTTTTATGTTTCTCATACATACAGTACAGACCTGTCCAAAGTTTAATGTCCACTAACTCAATAAATTAGTACCTAACTGACAGCTCTTCTCGGCACCTCTTTATCTGCATCGCGACAGTTGCTACATATCTCTCGACAGCCTTTTGGACACTGGATTTACTTTGGCCACTCGGCAGTCGAACTTCGACTCCTTTTCGTTAGCCCAGTATTAAACTTTCGACATGCCTGTACTGTACCTAAAATCTATAACTGTTGGCGGGAAACAATTACCCCTATTATTATCAATATACGGGTATTTATGTCGCAAGATACACTTATCTCATTGTGTGTGGTATTTAATGTTGTACCAAGTATGCATAGAACGGGAAATAGTGAGGAATTGTGGGTAACTAGATAGATGATTGCGAGACATATATAGCATTTACTTATCTATTTAATTCCTTCACAACAACAAGGATCGGGTATTTTAGGAAAAACAAATACATGTTTATATTATAAAGTTCTGTTAAAGATTCACGTAAACATAAAAAGCTAAAATGCACAAAACAATGCTTGAAAAAACTTTTCCCTGTTCTATTTTCGATGCATAGTAATGCGTCAGAACGCGCTCGTTATATTACAAAATGAAAAAGTGTGCTGTACTATACTGCCGGAACGCACCTGTTCCTTTACAAACGGTCAAAGTGTGCTGCACATATAATACGGCTGGAACACACTTGTTCCTTTGCAAATTAAATGTCAAAGTGTGCTGTATCACACTGCTGGAAAGCACCTGTTATTTGGCAAAATTACGTGTGCTGCCTAAAGCCCAAAGTTTCTACTTGGAATTGTCTTCGATACGTTTATCCGTCCGAGTTCTGTTCTGTTTCAAAATCATTTCCTAAGAGTTTCCTTAATTAAAATTTAACAAGCTTTAGTAAAGGTTATTGAAACTACAAATATTTTTTTTTATTATAATAATACAGATGTGTGTCAGTTTTTTAACCAAATTATATCCTTATTTCTCTACGAACAACCACACAACTTGAAATTGACACCTTAATTTTTTTTTAAATACCAAAGCAATTTACTAGAGCATTAAGGTTTCAGATTTGCAATATATAAATGTATATGTAAAAGGAAACCATGGTTAAGGAAGGATTGTCAAATTGGAGCCAGCATCAGATATGTAAATGATGTAAATAGTCAACTCTCTCTCTCTCTCTCTCTCTCTCTCCTCTCTCTTGTCGTAGTCAATTCGGTGCGTTAAAAATCATTATAGCTATGTTGCCACAGATGTCTTTACACATTCTTTAATCATTTATTTGTAAAATGGATTTGTTCAGACTAATATAGTTTTGCTCTAAAGCAGCAAATCTTACACAAATTCTATCTACGATCGTTAATAGATCAACCTTTGTTATTTTTCAATCCTGACTCCAGGCTAAGCATCACTCGTCTTATTAGTTTTTAAATTACAAGTGTGTAATGTCTTTTTCTATTCCGGTTCAGAAATCAACATCATATATTGATAAAACCCTCTGGTAGTCAATTACAGGACATGACAGGAAGTATAGGAAACCTAATTATTACTATTAAACGACAATATTATTAGCTTTTTGCTTCAAGAATTCTTATTTTTCATTATCTCTTCTGGATATTTTTTTCAAAAGAAGTCGCACATGTTAATTTGAGAGAGTTTGAAAGGCAAAGCCTAAGTGCATGTTCGTTTTACTTAAATGAATGTCTTTTTTTCAAAAGATTCGAACAATTTATTTTGATATTTTCAAAGGCTAAGCCTAGTTGCATGTTTGTTTTACTTAAATAAATGTCTTTTTTTTCAAAAGACGTTGCACAAGTACATGTAAATTTGAGATTTTAAAGGGCTAAGCCTAGTTGCATGTTCGTTTTACTTAAAGGAATGTCTTTTTTTTCAAATGATGTCATTCTAGTTAATTTTATATATTTGAAAGGATAAGCCTAATTGCAAATTTGTTCTACTTACTTACTTAAATAATGTCTTGGATTTTTTGAAGATGATTGCAATTAAAATGCTACATGTATGTATGCACGCGAACAATATGGCTCATTTGAAACTGAGTGCATATATTTTTTACTGTCAAGAATATTTTTACTTATATCGAGACATCGTCAACTGTAAACGAAGGTGCAGAAGTTTTACCTGTGGGTTGCGCTGATGGCATTATACAGCAGGCTTCTAAATCGCGTTACGCCTACCGTGACACGGGACCTCATTTATTCCAATCCAAAAAAACGCGACTTTTCTTTCGTAATGCCGAGTGCTTGGTGAAATAACAGTCACTACCCACTTTCAAGTGTTGAATCAGATGAGAGCCGGTCGGAGTTCAAACCCACGACCTACCGCTTACGAAGCGAGCACTCCACCAACTGATCTAAGCAATGGTACCGTAAATATGAATTGTCTAAAAAATTGTAATACATGAACTCTGTTTAAGCTACAACTCGAAATTCCATGAATATCATTTTATATGTGTGTGAATTTAGTGTTTTCTTTGTTTTTAAGCCGTCAGATGACCTTTGTGACCTTCATTTTGTATTTGACGTGCACGCCCAAATAATTGATACCTGCCCCGGTTTTCTTCTTTTATTGTTATTTTGTGAAAATTAATATGATTTAAAGATTTAAAATAGCAAATTAATTTGTATTGGAAAAAATAATACAAACCATGGTCCTAAATGGATGAAGTTTTGATTTTTTTTATTAAAAAAAAATAAAGATAAAAAAAAAAAAAAAAAAACTCCCAATCCTTCGTCATGGATTTCGTTTTAATACAATTTTAACAATAATGAAATATTGATAAGAGTTATAAACGAAAAATTTGCAGTTTCTTCAACTAAAACGAAAAGTTACAAGTATTTTGTCATGTGCTGCTATTGATTTTTTATGAAATAATAAATTCAAAAGTAGCACAAAGTCATGGCAGTTTTGACTTATATCTTTTTTTATAGATATAGTTATGTTCAATTGAACAACGAACAGTATTCAAAACACCAATGATGTTCAAAACTTACAGCGCAATCACAGAATTTCAACTTTTTGAGAGACCACTGCGGTAGCTCAGTTGGTAGAG
The DNA here is from genome assembly GCA_021292105.1 of Anadara kagoshimensis. Classification (NCBI taxonomy): domain Eukaryota; kingdom Metazoa; phylum Mollusca; class Bivalvia; order Arcoida; family Arcidae; genus Anadara; species Anadara kagoshimensis. The sequence continues at coordinate 35,174,536 of CM037872.1, read as the reverse complement.
TGCTCACTCCGTAAGTGGAAGGTCGTGGGTTCGACACGCTAAAGAACCCTGCTGTATAATGCCATAAGCGCAACACACAAGCAAAATTTCTGCACCTTCGCCTATAGCTGACGACGTCTCGGTATAAGTGAAAAATTCTTTAATGGGACGTTAAACACCATTACTCAACTCAACTCAATTTTTTGAGAAGTTTCAACAAATGGGTGTTTGAGTAAAACTTTTACTTTTACATAGTAAAATGTTTCCAACTTTTTTTTTGTGGTTGTACTTGGACTTCAATATTGCGATGCTGATAAGAGCGATGGAGATGATGTAGGCACCAAACCTTATTGTTGAACCTGTATAGCTAGTCAAAGGTCAGGTTTTCGAACAGTTCAAGTATCGATAATAATTTATGAGAATTTTTCAGAATTATACTTAAACCAAACATTGACAGCAGTTTAATATTAATCGTGTCAGATATCCTTATTTGAAAGAAGGATTTAATTATCAGTTAAAAATACACACATTGTCAAATGTCACAAAATGTACGTGGGAAACAGGAGGGATGTAGGGGGACTTGTATGATGCGGTGTGCTAAAGAAATGTTTATATTGTTTATAATCGTATACTGACTTCACATTGCATATGCAAAAGGGTCTTTCAAAAGTCGTTCTATTGATGATATTTTTAAAAATTATGACATGCATGGAAAAATGGGTTTTTCGGGTTTCCTTCTAGTGCCAGCATTTTATTTTATGCCATTTGCCCTCTTCGTACGGTTCTGCCAGGTTCCCTTACAGCGTCAGCCCCTATAATGCCAGGGCTGTTCCCTTCTAATGTCGAGGTTGTTTCGGATTCACTTTAAATGTCTCGGCTGGATTCCTTCTAAATGCCAAGTTTGTTTCGGGGTCCCTTCAAGACCAGGGTTTTGTTGGGCTCTCTTATAATATCACGGTTGTGTAAGGCTCCCTTCCAATGTCAGGGTTTTTCTAGTTCCCTTCCAATGTCTATGTTGTGTAAGGTTCTCTTTAGGTTTGTGACTTGTTTGGTTTAATTGGTTGCTTATCGCCAGTATTCGTACATTTAGTTGTGATGTGTTGACTCTGATTATATCGTCAAATCCGATGTTTAATTGAAGCTTATTATATTAAAACCAAAATAATTTAATATTGAAATTGAGTATAAAAAATGAACCCAAACAATGACTTTTAAATGATCCATTTTGATAAAATAAAAAAATCTAAAAGACATGAACGTCACACGGACATGGATCAGATTAATCTGTTAAAATGACTTTATTACTTTATCGGAATAACTTGACAGATGAAATATGAAGAAAAACAAGACATTTATTCTACAATAATGTAACAATATTGATCAAAACATTATTACGTAAAGTAATATTGGTCTGTGTTGGAATATTATTTTCGCCAATATTTATGTAATCTGTAAAAAATAAGAAATGGAATGGCGCACATTTAGTCATATTGTCTGTTAGGATGACATAAGCTTACTGCAGTCGAACCTGCCTTAAAGGTCACAGCTATATAATAAAAGCCACCAGCTTATAAACACTATTAATTTTTTATCCCAATTGCTCTTTATTCCTTTTATTTTAACCGGAATATATATAAAGGCCACCTGTCCATACAGGCTACTTTGACTGGTTCCCTTTAGTGGCCTTTATAGACAGGTTTGACTGTATATTGGATGTCATTATCATCTTTTTATAGCGAAACTGTCATGTTAAGATATATATCTTAACATGACATAAATATATGATTTTATATGCATAGTGAAACATTATGACATTGGTATGGTATGTATGATGTTGGTTGTGGGATTTGAACAGGTTGGCCTTTAAATAAGATTATACCATGTATAGTATTCATACCGCTGCACCAACTTTGGTGAAATGTACAATTTAAAATTCCAAAAAGATATATTAAAGATGCAGGATTTTACTTTGGTAAAAATCCATTATTCTGCATATGACACCAACATATTTTAAATATTTCTTTTAGTAAAAAAAAATCCAAATTCTACACAAATTTGGAAATTCCTTTTGGGGAAATTTGGCAAAGTTGGCAAAGTCGTTACTGGACAACATATACATTTTATTATTATGCATACATGGTGTTAGTCCAAAGACGATTTTTTATGATAAGCCTAGCATCAATTCCACAAGCATTTCTTTACTAAGATTTGACACTTGATTTGTAAAATAACAATTACACCAAGTAACAACTTTACCAATAATACATTGTTTTTTTTTTTTGTTTTTTTTTTTTTTAATTATAATAATAATAACGAACATTAAACAGTTACAGATAAATAAATAAATAAATAAATAAATAAATAAATAAATAAATAAATAAATAAATAAATAAATAAATAAATAAAAAAATGATTCATACTATCCGAATGATAGGCATGGCGATACATAAACCTTAAGAAACAGTCGACTACCGCAGTTTTTCTCCCATGAAAACGAAAGTTTGAACAATTGAACCCAGTTTAAAATAAGAATTCTTTTAAACCAAAAAAAAAAAAAAATAATAATAATAAATAAATAAACAAATAAAAATTTTGTGTGATTGAATGGATAGAATTGGCAATACATGTATATTTAAACCCAGCAGTCAACAAAAACAGGTTTTTTTTCTCTCTCTAGATAACAAATGTTTCAAAATAGGAATTCTACAAATCACAAAAAAAATCAAATCGTTTCATGTGATTCAATAGATAGGTTGGACACCAACCAAACTTGTTGAAGAGTCAATAATCGCAGTTTTTTCTCTCAGGTTAATCAATATTCGAACAATCTGCCCTGGTTTTAAAATAGGAATTCTTCCAAACTAAAAAAACCTTACCCGTTCCATGTGATCAATGGATAGATCGGTCGTTAAACAGTCAACACACGCAATTTTTCTCTCTAGATAACGACGGTTTGTCAATCAATCGGCCTATGTTTTTAAAATAGGAATTCTACAAATTATTTAAAAAAATCAAACGTATCATGTGATCGGTTGGATAGATTAGAAACTACTTATAGCTTTAACGAACAGTCAACAATCGCAGTTTAATTTTTTTCTCAAAAATCCTATTAAAATATTTAAGAGTTAATAAGTTCGTAAGCCTACTTGTTCAATACAGTCGAGTTAGCTTGATGAGTTTTATTTGAAATTCAGAATTAGAAATAATGTTCTCGGACACGCATAGAGCACATTAGCGAGACGATCACCTACAGTACAGACCTGTCGAAAGTTTAACCCCGGGGTATCGAAAAGGATCCAAAGCTCAGCTGTCGAGTGGCCGGCGTCTGGCTAACTCACAGATCCGCGGTTGACAGCTTAGTCCCCGCCCCCTTAGTTACGGTTGTTAATCACCACACACTTTTAACAAAAATGGCGGATTCTAGTAGGAAAATGAACGATTCCTTGACGAATATTCCTGAAAATATATCGATAACTTACTTACCCGACCACGAAACGCTGTCGGAGAAAGCAAGACAACGTGGGTTAAATTATAACTATTAGTGACTAAATAGCTTCCGAGAGGTAAACAGTACATACCTTTCGAACGTTTAACATTAAGCTAACAAAAAGGAGTCGAATCTCGGTATGCCAAATGACCGAACTATATGGATAGCTCGTGGCAAAAAAGCTGTCATAGACACCATCTGTCGAAAAACTGTCGATGTAGCGAGAAGCTGAGATGAGCTACATTAATGCTAGCTTAAGTGTTAAACTTTCGACAGGCCTGTACTGTGTGACAGCCGCCGAGAAATTGCTAACGAAGGGCCAAGGTGAGCTGCCGATTAATCACTGTTTACTCGAAGCTGCGACGGTCTAATGAATAAGACGCCATTCTACAAATCTAGGGTCTCTCACCGCTATTAGTTCTGTTCCCGCTCAGACCACATGCCTGCTTGTCTGCGGCGTAAAGACTCGGTGAGCTAGCACCTTAAAGTAGTGCTGATTTTGCACTGGTACAAGGAACACCATAAAACACACTTGCACTTCACATGCATACACGAACTGGTTCATAGATTAATCCATAGAGATTAATAAAGTAGTTGTCGCCAATAGCTGAAAAATTGCTTATGCAACGTCAAGAACAACATCGTTATCTTAGTGTTAAATTGTCGGCAGGTCTGTACTGTACGATCAAGCTGAACAGATGTGATTTGCCATGAGAAGTAATGATTTTGTATCTAAATAGAATTTTACATGAATGTGTATCGGCATAACGAATACATTGTCAATTCAGTTTTCTAAATGGTTTTATTTACTTTGAAAATTTCAAATTTCAAATTTATCAAATACTTGATGGTAAATGTAGCCATGTTTTTAGTGCAAAATAATTGTAAATATGATAAATGCTTTACTTGTACATTTGTATAACAAAATACACCAAACTAAATGATATTTTGATGCTTTAACCGAGAAAAATATTGAATATCATGAAAACCACTAGTTTTATAATAACATATATTACTAAACCCTTGTTTTTTTCTTTTTCTTTTTTTTTTTTTTTTTTTTTTTTGCAGCACGAAACGGCTGTTTTGGAAAATTCCTCATCAGTAACGCTCGAACCAAAGTGTTTAAGAAATAGAGGGGACAAAAGTTACTTTACCAAATACATCCAAGGCAATACTTTGCACGATTTTATGCAGGGAATTACAAATTCTGTCTTTATTTTTTCTTTGCGATCGATGCACTTTGGTGTCACTCTTTGCTCTTCGGTTATAGTTTGACATGATACAAGGTGGTGATAAAACACATATTATAAATATTCGAACTCTAACAATTAAGAATCCAAAGTTTGGCAAATGGAACAATAATAAATTTGCCAAAAATTTGTTGTTAAAATATGAATGCATTTATAAATATGTTTTCTATTTTTCTATTCTATATTGTAATGTAGAAACACAAATGTTACATAAAATACAGAATTCTGTTTTGAGAGAGAGAGAGAGAGAGAGAGAGAGAGAGAGAGAGAATACTCTTTGTATTTTTTCCTAAGTACTTTACATCATCATATCCATTCACACACCCTTACCCAAGTCGGGAAAACATGGCTATCTAATGAGTTAATTAACTATATTTAAGCATGTGATTCATCACAACATCTTGACAGCCAAAAGTTTGAAAAACATCCACAATACAAATGTTCCACGTCCATCAAAATGAGAATGCACCGACACTTTTACATGACACTGCAGGCTAATCACTTTGACCTTTACTGTATTTGTTTAGGTGCAGAATATGCAGTCTATCTGTAGCGAGCCATAGGAAACGGTTTACTGAAAAACGCACGAAACTACAGAACCTAACTGTGTAATTACGTGTTTGTGTGTGTAAGTCAACAAGCTGGTGTGTTACTGATAACATATATGGTGCAAACATACATGATTGACTGGTGTCAAACGAGAGAGAGAGAGAGAGAGAGAGAGAGAGAGAGAGAGAGAGAGCGAGCAAATATGTTGAAAACGTACATTATTTGCTGTTGTCAAACAAGAGAAAGAGAGAGAGAGAGAGAGAGAGAGAGGGGGAGGGAGAGAGAGAAAGCAAATATGTTAAAAACGTACATGATTGGCTGGTGTCAAACAAGAGAGAGAGAGAGAGAGAGAGAGAGAGAGAGCAAAGCAAATATGTTAAAAACGTACATGATTGGCTGGTGTCAAACAAGAGAGAGAGAGCGAGCGAGAGAGAGAGAGAGAGCAAATATGTTGAAAACGTACATTATTTGCTGTTGTCAAACAAGAGAGAGAGAGAGAGAGAGAGGGGGGAGGGAGAGAGAGCAAAGCAAATATGTTAAGAACGTACATGATTGGCTGGTCTCAAACAAGAGAGAGAGAGAGAGAGAGAGAGAGAGAGAGAGAGAGAGCAAATATGTTGAAAACGCACATGATTGGCTGGTGTCAAACAAGAGAGAGAGAGAGAGGGGGAGGGAGAGAGAGCAAAGCAAATATGTTAAAAACGTACATGATTGGCTGGTGTCAAACAAGAGAGAGAGAGAGAGAGAGAGAGAGAGAGAGAGAGAGAGAGAGAGATTGAAACCAATTTGACGCTAACCTTAAAAATTAATGGAAACTATATTTGGTGTAAGCCATATGAAAAAAGTAAGGAACCATATTGGAATAATTGTGGGAAACATTTTAAATAAATGTATGAAAACCACATATAATGTATACCTGTACCGGTATTTTATCAGAAGTATTCAAACTGGATAATGCAATGACCGCCAAAATAAACTAAAGCTATCTCTTGAGAGCCAAATACATCCGCCCCAATATTTAAAGTTTTCCTGCTACCTTGACCTTTCCGATATGGCCTTGGTTCAAGGTCATGACACACATTTGGACCATGAAGATTATTCATGTGAAGTTTCATAAGAGTCGTCTAAAGCATTAATGAGATATTCCCAAGACACGATTACACGGACAGACATGGTAATTCCTATATACCCCCTCAAACTAGTTTGCGGGTGGGGGGGGGGGGAGAATATCTTTGACAACCCCCTTTGTCATGGGATGACTAATGTTATACACGAGAAACACAGGGTTATCACTCTATATGTCCCATATGGGAAAAGCATGGAAACCATGAATTTCCATATAATAATCACCATTTGCATATGCCATATGTACAAGTCCTCATAATACATGTACATGCTTTTTCCACACATTTCCCTATGGAACGCCATAACTGTCTGGCGTTCCATATTTCCCTATACTTACTTTACTTTTGGACTTACTAAGACTTGAAAGTTGATAGTGACTGTTCTTTCGCCATGCACTCGACATTACGAAATGAAAGTCACGGTTCTTTCGGATGGGAACTAAAATAAACAAGGTCCCGTGCCACAGTAGGTTTGGTACGCTAAAGAACCCTGCTGTATAATGCCATCAGCGCAACGCACAGGCAAAATTTCTACACCTTTGCCTATAGCTGGCGACGTCTCAATATAAGTGAAATGCTCTTGACTGGGACGTTAAACACCATTACTCAACTCATTTCTTAAATGGTATTATGGCTTGTTCTAGTCAGCTGTCTAAAACATCATTCCAATTTAATAAATCATTATTTTGTCTTTTAAACATTTTGTTCTTAACATTACTAATGATGAACTGGATTCAGAGACCAAGATATCGTGTACGTCTTTCAAATTTTCTTATATAAAAAGGTAAACTTTTATCAGAATGATCAAATAATGGCGTAAGAAAGTGAAGTGTATTACATCAGGGAAAAAAGGCCTCAGATTCACAATCATTTCTACCAAATTGTACAAGAAAATTTCTGTCTTTACGTGAATACAATCTACACACGCACGGTATAATGGAACAATTTTGATTGTGACCCAATTAATTTAGACGTCATTGGTTGCAAATGAAAACAATGTTACTTTTTTGAATAGTTTTAGGATACGTTTTACCATAAAACCTTTAAAAAACAGGAAAATATTAGATTTTTAAAGAAGAAATCAATACCTGCTTTGTAGTGAAGACAGAAATCTCAACCTTTGAGATAAGATGTTTTTCCATTCTTTCCAGTCTGAAAGATAAAAAATCTCATCTCCTCAAGTTGAGATTTCTATGTCTCCAATACAAGGCAGGAAGAGATTCTATTATTCTTAAATACTATTTTCCTTAACTTGAATTTAGCAATTTTTTTAACCTACATTAAATATTTTGACAAAGCTTAAAACAAATGGTTTAAGCTAGAAGTGGTCTTCAAAATGACACCTTCAATTCCTTAATATCTTCATAAATTAACAAATTATTAAGATTTGATTTTTTGCCAGATTTTAATTAAGGAATGATTGTGAAACTAGGACCAGATTAAAACTGGAAATGTTACTGTATGCATTATTTAACAATATATACAGCAAGATTTCCAGTTCTAATCTGAACACAATAATTAGCAATCAGACATGTTACCGTGTGTTGTTAGTGTAGTGGCATGCAGTTAAAATAGTAATGGTGTTATTGCCATTATTTGATCCAAGATAACATGTACTTGTATTAAACCAAACATTTTGATTTAGCTATATAGTAAAATTTAGTTATTTTGCCCTCTTTGGCCATACCATTTTTTAGTATAAAAACCAATTTCTTTTATATTAAGTCCTTTGATTTTTGCCAGCCACCTTTACACTGCCAAATTTAACTATAGAATTGATGTAGATAAATCGAGGTTTTACTCTATACCAATTTTTATACACTAATATACCCAGATTCTGAATCCCAATTTCTCATTAGTCGAGTTGAAAAATGGTGTTTAGCATCCAAGTCAAGAATATTTCACTTATATTGAGACATTGCAAGCTATAGGCAAAGGTGCAGAAATTTTGCCTGTGCATTGTGCTGATGACATTATACAGCAGGATTCTTTATTGTGCCACATCTACCCCGACATGGGACATTTTTTATTTTAGGTTCCCATCAGAAAGAACCAAGACTTATTTCGTAATGCAGAGTGCTTGCTTAAAGACCAGTCACTACCCACATTGAAATCTTGGGTCAGTGCCGGTCAAGGTTCGAACCCATGACCTCCTACTTACAGAGAGACCACTCTACTAACTGAGCTACTGCAGTGGTCAATTTCCTTATTAGTAATGCTAGAATCAGAATGTTATAGACAAAATACTAAACTGATCAATTGGTTGGAATATTGTTTAAAGCAATGGTGGGATAATTTGTTTTGAAGTAACTGCCTGCAAGCAAACTCCTGTAAGTCTGCTGGTCTCCCAAAACATCCAAGCTGCTGCTGTCTTCAAAGCTGACACACTTCCTCATAATACTGCTAAAAGTGGATGACCTGGTTATAATCTGGCAATTCGAGTCCTTTGAAGATGACGTTGGTGGTACTTCATCCACTCCAGATTGTTTACTCATCCTCTCCACAATCTCATCCTTCTCCCTTTGATGATACTGACTCTCCGGATCTTTCAAGGCTACTTGCAGTTCCACTACTCCCTGACTTCCCAAGCTCCGCAAGCACTTTCCATGAAGAACATGTTCTCCCTAACGATGAACTGGATGATTAAACAGGCACTTTCACAGAACTACAAGGTCCTCTACTCCCTGACGATGATCTAATATCACGTTGAGGTCTGGAACAATCTTGTGATGAAGAGTCCTTTGGACTACGCTCAACAACCTGAACTATGCTCAGCATTGCTCACTAGTTTAGAGTGCTTCAACTTCCTGGATGATCTCCTAGGATGGCATTATCAGGAGTCAACACTAAGGTAGGTAGTATGGCATTGATTTATTAACCCATGCAGGCACTTTAACTTAGCCACTAAAAATCAATGAAGGGGTGGGGGAAGAGAGAGAGGGGTCTATATCTTGTAATGCTAAACATTATAAGTAGTCTCAAATATTTTATGTCTTTACAACATATTTTAAAATTTGAAAAAATAAACATATATAAAAATATGTGTGTACATGTATAAGAAGAAACATATTTGCAATTTTCACCATGACTTGTACTGCAAACATCATATCTTCCCAAGGAAGATTTTTTATTTTTCTTGGTATACTTTCCCTGCAGTCAGAAACGTGAAAATATTTTGTCATGAATAGTTTCGAAAATCAAAACAGCAAAAGTTTCCTACCACTAATGTTTCTTCTTAATAAATGGTTATTGCCCCACACATGGTCATAAAAATGTATTATTGCCACATTTTTTATTATTACATATTTTATAAAATACATGTATATGGGCTAAATAACGATATGATTGGCTTAAATACACCAGTTTAGTGATAATTAAAGTATAAATAAAAGAAATTTGTCCTATTGGGTCAATAATACATCATTTTGATCAAAACTGTAAATACGTTTTAGATCTGCCATTTTGTTTTCACCATACGGTCAGATTGTTTTGCAGTTCAACATGAACAAAGATCGATCATCCATCATTTAGACTGAATTTATTTGGAAGAGTATTAATAAAATTTTGATTTAATTCTAAATTTGACTATTTAACAGGGCTCTCTCACTCTTATGTGCATGGGACCAGAGTTCTTGCAATTGTGAAAAAACATCATAATGGCCAAAATTGTGAAAAAGAAAACTCCAAATATACTGGTTTTAAAGCTGAAATTTCCAAAATTGTGAAAATTAGCAAAATAATTGTGAAAAAAAAACATTTTGAGATTTTGAATTGTGAATGGGACAGAATATCGGCCCCAAAAATGACCCAGCGAGAGCCCTGTTTGATCTTATTTAATTGATGTATATAAGGGTGCGTACAGTTATACAGGTATAAAAATATGTGGTAATAACATTTGCCACCTCCTTATGTATAAGAAAAAAAAATAAAAATCAACATGTGCTATATTTTCAAAACCATAAATATTGCATCAATGAATTAAAAAATTATGTAACAAATTGGTGTACATAAATAATTTACTCTTTTACATAAAGGTTTAAAAATATATTACAAAACAAACTTATTATGAAAAAAGGGAGACTACCATATTGGGAAAATATAAAGTTTCTCCTTTATTAATAAGATAAAAAGTTTTAAGTTTTCATTTACTTGTTCAATAATATTTTATGAGTCTGGCACTGAAACCACATTTATCAGAAATGAAGATAAAAATCTGAAAAAATAATATACTAGTCTGTGTGCATTAAAACTGGATTAAAAATCTGAAAAATTACTTCTTTCATAGATTTGCGTATGCATTTCTCCTAGAAATCTCATTAACTATTTACAAAATATGCATCAGTGGTGGAACTTTGTTAATGCATTTAATAACTATGGCAATCCCTTTAAACTGCATAGTATTGTATTATACAATGTTCCATTTCATAACTACAAAAGGCCAAAAGCACCAGAAAATTGGGATGATATAGCAATTCAGACTTTAATGTCTATTAATATTCAGATTTTTAGAATTTTTTTATATGAAATTTTACAATCGCTAGCTAGACAGGAGACTACTTCCAGAGCATCCAGCCTCACTTTCAAAATCAAGTGCACATGTTTGAATTAACTTGCCAATTTTCAGATTTTGCTTTGCTTCTATACATAGACCAGTGTACTTGTTTGAAATGTTTTATAATATTAATTATTTTAGCATCTAAATCACAAAATTTACTGAAATATATCTTAACTAAATTAATACTTTCAAAACATTTGAAGGCGAGACTACTCAGTATTAATATTGGAACATATTTTATAAATGCCTTCATCAGAGAATCAGAACATTTTTATAAGAAAAATAATAAAGGACTCAAAGTCATTAAATTTATCCAATTTATATTTGAAAGAAAGAAATTAATTTATTCAATCACATTGGCGTCAAAAAGATTTATTGTATGATTCTTCATATCGCAATTTATTTCGAATACACAGTATTCCTTATCAAGCTTACATTATAACTGACTTAAAATTACAAAATACAAGATATATGTATAGAACATTATTTACAAATTATACAATCTAATTACATAAAAGTGTCACCTGATTAAGTGAAAAACCAATTAGGGTTTAGCCTAAGGGCTATTGGAACACATTCAGTAAGAAAGTTGTCCCATCACCCGCTAATTGTTTATTTAGGGTAGGCCTTTCATCTTTGATATGTAAAGCCTCCAGGATCACCAAGATTATTATCTATAAAATCCTCAACAATACCTGGAGTTTATTTTAAGTTAGGCAGTAAGAGGAATATTGATGTGTCTGTTTTTCGTAGATACGAAAAATCAGCCGTGAAAAATGGGAAATTGGAACTGGATTTACTATATTTGGAAAATTGCCTGGAACTTGGACTTTGCCCAAAATATCTAAAATTTAAATTGCCGAATTTGGAAATATTTGACAACAACATCGTTTCATAATAAGGCTTTAAGACATAAAGTGAATGAACTAAAACGGCAAATAAAAGTGAACAAAAACAAACTTTTTCGGAACAAGGAATTTCTCATCAATCAGTTGTCATGGTTAGAATGGATCACAGTGAAATCACTAATCAACAAAAGAATAAGAAAGGAACTTGATGACACTAAAAAACGTCATGAAAAGAAACTTACAAAATTGTGGATCGAACAAAGAATAAAATCACCTGATGCCATTAAGAATTTAAGCAAAGTGAAATTATCAATATGTGAAATAGATGCACTACGGTTTGGACTAAAACACCACGTACTACCTAAAAACCTAAATTTAATGAATTTCAAACTCTCTATTGAAAAAGGATATTCAATCATTAAAGCCAAAGAAAATCTTGACAATGACATAAAGGATAGTGTAAAACATGCATGTAAAACATTTATTAGTTCAGCAGACAAAATATGCAAAAATGAAAAAAATAGGAAACTCCAAAAACTTTACAACAACTCAGCAAAAATGATAAAATACGGATTACAAGTTTTGATAAAGGAAATGGAATTGTAATACTGGATAAAAGTGAATACACCTCAAAATTGGAAAATATTATTTCAAATCGGACAAAATTTGAAAAAGTTGTAATACATTCAGATTCATTTAGTGATAACCCAATAGTTAAGGCCGAAAATAAACTCTCAAACTATATTAGGAAATATGTGAAACCTTGTCTCAATAGTGAAACGTATGAAAAAATCACACCGTCTGGCAGCCAACCTGGAAAGCTTTATGGGATGGCGAAAGTTCACAAACCACAATGTCCACTTCGTCCAGTAGTTAGTATGTTGAATACGGCAGAATACCACCTTGCAAAATTCCTAGATAAATTCATAAAACCGAACATACCAAACCAATACATGTTAAACTCAACCCAAGAACTTTTAGAGGTTTTAGACGAAAACAAAATATATATTCTGCATCTTTGAAACTAAACAAGATGCATTCAAGTTTTTTAAATTTATAAATTCAAAACATAAGAATTTGGAATTTACTTATGAAGAAAACCAAGACAATACTTTACCTTTTTGGACGTTAACATTACTATCAAAGATGACAATTTGGAAACAAACATTTATAGAAAGAAAACTTTTACAGGATTATTATTAAACTTTAATGCAATGTGTCCACTCCAGTGGAAAAGAGGATTAATTTTAGGACTTCTGCATAGAGCCTATTTAGTTTGTTCATCTTGGTTATCATTCAACGAAGAAATTGAAAAAATAAAAAACTTTCTTATGTCTAACGGTTATCCAAAAGATTTCTTTTACAATATTGTGAGAAAATTCATTTCGGACAAAATTTCGGGAAATTATAATATATTCGGGACTAAAACTAAAGAGGATATTAAATACACTTTTCTTTTACCGTTTATTGGCAACCCTTCACTAGTATTAAAGAAAAAAACTTCAAAATTTTTCAAATGTAAAAATATAAAGGTCAATATAGTGTTTTCATCATTTAAGGTGAAAAATTACTTCTCACTAAAAGACAAAAGTAATAGCGTCCTGAAGGCATCTGTGATTTATAAATTTCAATGCTTGGAGGATCCAAGTGTTACCTATGTAGGTAAAACTAAAAGATTCCTTCAGAGACGCATTACTGAACATAATAAAACCGGTAGTGCCATATTCAATCATGTGGAAAATTGTAAGAGATGTAAAGAGTTCGGGATCACCAAGTGTTTCAAAACTCTGAATAAAGGTAATTCAGACTTTGACTTGGTGATCCTGGAGGCTTTACATATCAAAGATGAAAGGCCTACCCTAAATAAACAATTAGCGGGTGATGGGACAACTTTCTTACTGAATGTGTTCCAATAGCCCTTAGGCTAAACCCTAATTGGTTTTTCACTTAATCAGGTGACACTTTTATGTAATTAGATTGTATAATTTGTAAATAATGTTCTATACATATATCTTGTATTTTGTAATTTTAAGTCAGTTATAATGTAAGCTTGATAAGGAATACTGTGTATTCGAAATATATTGCGATATGAAGAATCATGCTGTCGTTAGTGTTTATTTTATTATTATCTATAAAATCCTCAACAATACCTGGAATTTATTGTATGGTTTTACATCCTAGTCAAGAATAATTTACTTATATTGAGACGGCATTATTAATTAAATTGGTTATACATCCCAGTCAAGAACATTTCACTTACATCCAGACATCACCAGCTATAGGTGGTAGAAATTTTGAATTTTGCAGTTTGCTCAGGCAATGTGCAATGAGGGACAAGGCCATTGGTTTTTAAAGTCTTTCCAAAGGACTCCATGACTTCATTTCTAAATGCAGAATGCTCGACGAAAGAACATTCACTACCTACCGGTATTTTTAAATCTTGGCGAGACCCAGCCAGGGTTCAAACCCACAACCTCATATATACATTGAGATCTTAAGAGGGACATCATTGATAAATGATTTTCATTTCTAAATGCCCAATTCTTGCAAATCTTATGCACACTGGTGATATATTGCCTGCCTTTACAACCACGGATTTATAAATTACACTTTACTATTACACCAATTAAATAATTTTGAAATGAAACCAGGAAGCTGTTTTTATTCCATCAGCAAACATATATATACTCTCTAACGTATACGTATGTGTGTGTGTATTTAAAAAAAATAAAAGGGGCTGACCAGTGGCAAGTAATCAAGGGAAACAACCTAGTAAAGTATATCAAACTTTACTGAAATGATGGTATTATATATAAGTACACAAAATAGCACAAATAAAATGAATATTTACTGTGTGTGTGTGTGTGTGTGTTGTGTGTGTGTGTGTTAAAATCTTATACAAACCAATGATGTTTGTGTTTGCATGTGTGCATCATTGACCTAGTGACTGCAATTGTTAGAATTTGAATGACAAGCCTTAATAGAGACAGTCAATAATGTTCCAAGACTGGAATATCATAAAAATTGGTCCACTGAAACCATTATATAGGTATTTTTCAATACCTTTACAGAAAAAATATCTATACCATTACTTTTAGAAGAATGGATTTTTCCAGTAGACCTTAAATACAAATGGTTAACCATGTAGGGAAACTCAATTTTGATTAACTTGCCTCAATAGAGCAGTTAAGTATATTCCAAGTCTAGATTACAACATCCAGATCTGGAATAACAAATAAAACACCCTACCTGGTCCCATCTGACACACAGTTATACGAAATCTTCAACTGATCTCAGGAACGGACCAGTTTTACTGCGCATGATTAACCCGCGAAATTGAAATTTGCAATTTGTTAGAATTTAATTAACTTGCCTCCCTAAAAGAGACAGATAAGTATATTCCAGTTCTAGAACAAATTAAAGACGCTATATGGTCAGCAGAAACGGCTCAATATTACAACTTTTTTGAGTACCATTCCAACGGACCAAAGTTAGGTGTGTACAAGAATAAACCAGTACCAGAATATCTCATTTATGAAAGATGCTATATGGTCAACTGAAACAAGCTCAACATTAATGAATACTCAGACTTCAGCAGACCAGAGATCTGTGTGAGGTCAACCTTGACACCTGGTTACTAGAATTTGTAAAAAAAAATAGAAAAAGGACAAATCTGATAGTGAACAAATACACCATATTAAAATAAATTTTGAAGTAACCAGATTGATGTGTATGGTATGACCATGTGACTGCAGTTTGTCAGAATTTGGTAAACTGCCTCAAATAGACAGTTAAAAATATATACTAGTACTGGAATATTAAAATGGTCAGTAGAAGTTCCTCCTTTCAAACAAGGTCCACTTCTACTACCAGAGAAATGTCTATATGGCAAAAATACTTCAGTGACCCTTCTTTATGTGGACACACTTTCTACAAAAATCTGAAAGGAGGACCTCATAAGGGGTTCTGCTGCATAGTCTTATGTCTTTCATATTGGTCTTTAGTTTAAAAAAACATTTGAGAAAAACCCTGCTAGATGTTGCTCAAAGTACATTGTAATGATTTTTGTTCTACTATGATGACAAAAGTTATAACCTATTTAAAGATAATAAAATATCAAAATAACATAACCAGTTGGAAAATGCAACAAATTAACAAGTTGTTTTAGTGTGGACATTCATTTAGTCAAATTGTGGCATTATAAAGGGGTTTGGCTGAAAGAAACTAAGTGACCACTGGCAAGTATTCAAGGGAAACGACCTAGTAAAGTATAACAAAGTGTAACTTAAACAGCAAATATGGATGAGTAAATGATGACACAAATAAAATGATATTTACAGAATGGTAATGTAATGGTAGTGTGTGGTGTGTGTGTGTGTGTGTGTGTGTGTGTGTGTGTGTGTGTGTTTCAATCTTATACAGACCATTGATGTTTGTGTGTGCATGTGTGCATCATTGACCTAGTGACTGCAATTGTTAGAATTTGATGGACATGTCTCAATAGAGACAGTCAATAATGTTCCAAGACTGGAATATCATAAAAGTTGGTCCACTGAAACCATTATATAGGTATTTTTCAATACCTTTACAGAAAATGTATCTATATAATTACTTTTAGAAAATTGGTTTTTTTCCAGTAGACCTTAAATATAAATGGTTAACCATGTAGGGAAACTCAATTTTGATTAACTTGCCTCAATAGACAGTTAAGTATATTCCAAGTCTAGATTACAACATCCAGATCTGGAATAACAAATAAAACACCCTACCTGGTCCCATCTGACACACAGTTATACCAAATCTTCAACTGACTTCAGGAGCGGACCAGTTTTACTGCGCATGATTAACCCGCGAATGACTTCAGGAACGGACCAGTTTTACTGCGCATGATTAACCTGCGAAACTGCAATTTGTCAGAATTTGATTAACTTGCCTCCCATATAGAGACAGTTACGTATATTCCAGTTCTAGAACAAATTAAAGACGCTATATGGTCAGCAGAAACGGCTCAATGTTACAACTTTGTGCGAGTATCATTCCAACGGACCATATTTAGGTGTGTACAAGAATAAACCAGTACCAGAATATCACATTAGAAAGATGTTATATGGTCAACTGAAACATGCTCAAAATTATCGAAACTCAGACTTCAGCAGACCAGAGATCTGTGTGAGGTCAACCATGACACCTGGTCACTAGATTATGTTATAATATTCAGAAAAAAAGACAAATACACTATCTTAAAATAAATTTTGAAGTAACCAGATTGATGTGTTTGGTAAAACCATGTGACTGCAGTTTGTCAGAATTAGATTACCTGCCTCAGTTAGACAGTTAAAAATATATACTAGTACTGAAATATTAAAATGGTCATTTTAAACAGGGTCCGCTTCTACTATGAGAGAAATATGTGTATGGCAAAAATACTTTAGTGACTCTCTTTATGTGCACAGCCTTTCTACAAATATCTGAAAGGGGGACCTCATAAGGGGTTCTGCTGCATAGTTTTATCTTTCATTTTGGTCTGTAGTTTAAAAATACAACATCCTGAAATATAGCTCGAATGTTTAAACAAAAACTTTATCCTCCACAAAGATTTTAAAATATTTTAATATTTTTTTCGAAAAATCTTATAAAAATAAATTACTGTAGTAACAATTTTTTTAGTGTTGACATATTAGTCAAATTGACATTATTTTGCACAATTGCAAACAACATTGAATAAATTTTAAAAAAAAACCAAGGCTTAAAGGTTGAAGCAGGCAATATTTCCCAGAATGGCTATCTAGTGCCCCATTTCAAATGATCATTTTCTACACAACTCTAGTTCACGGTATGTAATATTATATCAACAATTCTTAAGCTATTTCTGACAAATCCCTACATTCAACAATTATTTTGTACTTTTTCATCATCTAAATTGATTGTATTTAATGAGTGGGTAAATAGGTTTTAAAATGCACCAGTCAAATCTGAGCTGGTGGAGGGGACCCGAGTGCCAAAGAAAAAAAAGCTTTGGTAATTAAAACAACTTTTTTACACTTGAATATGTCCAAGTAGAGTCTTACTAGCAAATTAAATCTAGACGTCATTACCCAGAAAATGTTAAGATATTGTCACAATATGAAATCTTTGCAATAAAGATCGTAAATTATTGCAAACTTATCATTATAGTTTGCTGTATTTCAAAATTTTCCAAATTCCAAAGGCAGAAGGTAGTTTTTAATAAATTGCAAAATTAACAAAATCACTGCACGGTTTTATCTTTTAACGCAGACAACTTCGTCATTGTAATTCTTATAGCCTACTCTCTATAAAAAATGACCATTATCTTATGTACTGTAATAATAAATATAAAATGTAATTATCACAGATATACATGTATTTGAAGTCTCATAGGTGTTGATTGCTAAACAGTAGTCGCTTACCCTTCCAGAGTAGTAAGCCTTGCTTCCGTGGTGAAAGTTCACTTTGTTTCCTGGTAGATCTGTACAGCTATAACCAAATGTTAAATAACTGCATGATTCTAAATGGTATAATTGTCTATAAATCTCTTATGTTTATAAAATGTTTTTCAGGTATTATGTGGACTTTAATTCAATATTGAGATTGTTGTATAGTGTCCACACATTAGTTTCTTATCCACTTCTCTTTCTAAAATTGTAACTTTGTTCCTCGATTCGGACAAGTATCACATGGTTCCATAGCATTGTTTGAAATTTTTCAAGAAGTACAAAAATAAATTCCTCATAAATATCAATATTAACTCGTCAACAGTAAATAAACCAAATAAGAAAGACAGAAATATTATCATAATGAGATAACATAAATCCACCAACTTTAAACGAGCACTAAATTTAATGACATCATAATGAGATCAGTGATTAGAATATAAATCCACCGACTTCGTACGAGTCCAGATCTAATGACAAAACAGTGAATAGTTGTTTGATTTAAAGTACTTTTATATCAAACAAAATATCAAATAATTATATTATATAACCACCTAGCAGTCGTTTGTCATAAGGATGAGCTACAACTGCAAATTGTCCTACATCCCTAAAAGCATAAGGATGTGTAGAACCAAAATTACCAAACCCAACATTCAGCTTACCAGGTCAATTACAGAAAATATACTACAATCGGATGCTGGATGCTTTATGTTTCGTCTCTGGCGTCGTCATTTTGGGCACATCAGGTTCCAATACATCCCTTCTTATCTGAAAAATCATGAACTTGACATTAGCCAATGTCATTGACAGCAAGCGGCAACAAAACCCCAGGTAAGAAGTCAAACAGATCACTGATTATAATATTGTCAACTTTTGTCAAGCACTCGATATAATGACAAATGGTATACAGTGTGATATACACATCTTACAATAAGTGGTCCATAACTATAAAATAAGCAGATTTTATTTAACAGTGCAATATCTTCCTTCAAGATATTACCCAGTAGTGTGATAAAATGATCTTCTTAAGGCATGTTTTACGGAACTTTAACATCAGTTTGTATCCTTATTTTCATTCATCTGCTAACACAGTCCAAGGTTATGTAAATTTTGTCCCAATACGACCTCTTAAATGCCCCAATATTGCATTATGTAAGCAGCTCATGTAATACATATTTCTCAATTATTTAACTTAATATTTGGCTTATAATTATTTGTTTAAATCCATGCAATATGAGTGCCTAATGATTGTACAAGTTAGGATTCATCCATTAGTCTGGTCTCAAGGTGTGTACTGTCAGTCTTTTCCTCATCTCATGAAGTTGGTAATGCTTGATGTCACTACTTTAATTATCTCAAGTTATTTCAAAAAATGTCTTTAGTTTCTGAATCCTTTTCTTTGTCAGGAGTGTTGGGGTCAAACTATGGAAAAGACAAAACATTATTGAAATTTAAACACTAAAAAGACCAAATATGAGCCACCGAGAAAAAAATTAGAACATGAAAGAAGAGGTGACATGCAGCTATCTAAAACACACTTAGTGAGACCATACTGATTGAATAATATCCTTACTGAATAGCCATTTGACCCTCTTCTATATATATTGATATGGTTACTTATCTTGTGTTACTCATCTGTTACAATGACATCATCATTTATAACATACTGTTGCTTCTGCTCTTGTGCACATCTACAAATATAACAAGCAAATTCAGTGAATTAGGATCCTCCATCAGTAGTCTCTTTTTATGCAATTTGCACTCATAGTAGAGCTTTGCAGATATTTGTTAAAGCAGAGAGGTAAAAATTAATGCTTATGAATTTAATTTCTGGTTTAAATTCGGGGTTATGTCAAGAAAATCTCAACCCTGATACCCATGACATTGGTCATATAGTTAAGTTATAATAACACGAACAAGTAAGACATTTTTACATTATTTGCTAAATGAAACGCAAAAAATATACAACACACTTGTCTACTCAATTTCAAGATTGATTGAATGATCGAATGGGTTTTTGCATCCCAGCCAAGAATATTTCACTAAAATCAAGATGTCAATAGCTATATGTAAACCCGTCTATCAAGGCGACATATGGGCAGGTGGGCCTTTTAATACAGGTTCAAATAACATAAATAATGAGCAATTGGGATAAAATTATACTGGCCCTTAATGTGGCTGACCCTTATAATTGACTAAAATTTCCAATTAGCTAAAGCATGCTGATGTTAAAGCAAGCAATATTAAATCTGTTAACATTTATATGTTTACTGTAAACATGGTATTTTTATGCGGTGGAAATTCTCAGATTTCACAAATTGAAAACAAAATGTGAAAAATAACCCATCCTAAAACTTAGGTGAAGTCAATTTTCATATATGCTTTGTTTCAAAATAATGAACAAAATTACAAAAAATAAAGAGCCAACAACACAAATTTGTGAAAATTCCACTGCGAAAATTAGCCATGTTTACAGTATTACATTTCTTTGGTCGTCTTGTTCATCTGCCCATTTGCGGAATGAAACCTCCATATGTGAATGCCGATTTTCCTTGCTGGCCTAATAAAAAAAAACTAAAGCACAGACATTAATTGAAATCCAAAAAATGAAATGATTTATCATGATATAAGTGAATATATTCTTGACTGGTAATACCAAGTGAAATAAGCTTGACTTTTAAAATTGAGATGCTGATACATCTATAGGTAACAAGATTGTTATACCAAGTGAAATAATCTTGACTTAAAATTGAGATGCTAGTTAATTGTCAATTGCATCTATGTATTTTAACTTTGGCTGTTATTGGAGATTTCTCATCATTCTATATCTCCAATGATTTCCATATTTCTGCCTGTCAGGTCAATTCCCGGAAAACATAATACCAACCAGACCCTCGCTGCATTATGTTCTCCACTCAACGTTCACCCTAGCGTACGGTCGTATGGGACAAGCCTGGTTCCTCGAGTTCCTGAAGAGGTGGTAGTCCACGCTGGCCTACTGGAAAACAAAAGCATAGACATTAATTGCAATCGAAAAAAGAAATGATTCATTATGATATAAGTGAATAAATTCTGCTCTTCTGCATTTCTGCTCTGCCTACAGTTAATAGAATTGGGATACAAGTGAAACAGTCTTGACCAGATCTAAAATACACCCAGCCTGCACTTTCATATACGGGCAACACTATAGTGTATGCCTCATGTTAAAGCAACTACTGCCTTTAATTGGAGATCTGCCATCATGAATCATGAGAATTATGATTGTAATATCAAGTGAAATAATCTTGAGTGTTGGTAAATTATGCTATCATGAATCATGAGAATTATCATTGTTATATCAAGTGAAATAATCTTGACTGTTGAATTACAAAATCGTACCTACGAATTAAAAAATCATACGGCTACGAATTTAAAAACCGTACATACGAATTAAAAAAATCGTACCTACGAAGTTAAAAAACCGTATCTACGGATTTAAAAATCGTAGCTACGAATTTAAAAAATTGTACCTACAATTTGAGAAAAAAAATCAGATTACAAAGTGGCACGAACGAGCTTTCGTAGTGGAATCATATCAAACACCAGTTTTACAATCTTTCTCCAACTAACATATTCTTTTACTTTACAGTTTAAGAACAAAATTGAACTATGATATAGCATTAGAATGAATAAGATTAAGCAATTTGGGAAAATTGGAAATTTTTGATAGGTTTTGGAAATATATTTACAGTGTTCTAATTTAATTTTTTTCACTATATACATGTATACTGTCATATACCATTTTTAAATTTAATCATAAAATACATTTTAAAAAATGGTATATGACAATATGTTTTGATAGGTTTTGGAAATATATTTACAGTGTTCTAATTTAATTTTTTCACTATATACATGTATACTGTCATATACCATTTTTAAATTTAATCATAAAATACATTTAAAAAAATGGTATATGACAATATGTTTCATTGTATTTTATGATTAAATTCAAAAATGTTATATGACAGTACTTCAAATAAAAAGTTTCAACTTAATCAAAATATAGATTACATACATTTAGCTTCTAACAAATCTATCTTCAATGTTACACTATAATTATATAAGTTCATGAATTCGTGAAAAACAAACATTCAGATTATTTAGATTTCAAACTGACCAGATATAAGTTAAGGATTGAATGATCGGTTTTACATCCTTGTCAATAATATTTCACTTATATCGAAACGACACCATCTACAGGCGAAGCTGCAGAAGTTGTTACCTCTGCAATGTGCTCAGGCCCCGGTTTCACAATCATTCCTTAGCTAAGATTTTCCTTAACTTAAATCATGCAAAATTTTAATCTTTTTTAAGTTTGTTAATTATGAAGATATTCGGGATTTTAAGGTGTCAATCTGAAGATATTTTCTAGATTAAAACATTTGCATTTAGTTTTGACTAAAATATTAATCAATAGTGCCAGAAAATGATTACCAAAATTTGCTAAATTTAAGTTAAGGAAAATCTTAGCTAAGGAATGATTGTGAAACCGGGGCCAGAGTTATATACAGGGAGGGTTGTTTAAAGTGCCAAACCCTGTCGTGACACAGAACATCAGTTTTTAAGGTCTCTTCTATAGGACCCCGGAAGAACAGTCATTAAGTTTCAAGTTTGAACCGCGACCTATCACATACGAAGCGAACAAACTACCAAACCTACCAAGGTGGTTTCAGTTAAAGAAAATCTTAATTAAGAAATGATTTTAAAACAGGCTCAAGTTTCACACTAAGATTTTTCTTAATTTAAATCTTGCAAATTTTGACAATCCTATATCATACTAAAAATGAAAAAAAAATCAACATAATGAGCATATATATGTTATAAGCTCAGAATGATCTCCAAAATGACATCTTACTTTTAAGGATATCTTGAAAACTAACACAATTATTCAGATTTAAAATTTGCCAGATTTAAGTTAAGGAAAAATCTTAGGCAAGAAATAATTGTGAAACTTAGTCTCGGGATCATTTACCTAGCCGCCCTGGAGTCAAGAAAAATCATAATGACACACGTGCAAATCATGTGTATAAAAGCACATTGAGACTATGTACTGCACAGGACTGTCGAAAGTATTACAATGAGCGAAGGCAAAGGAGTCGAAACCAAGCTTGGTAGTGGCTCTGGCCCTAGTTTCACAATCATTCCTTATCCAAGATTTTCTTAACTTAAATTTAGCAAATTTTTGTAATCTCTTTTTGGAACTACTGGTGAATATTTTGGTCAAAACTAAATGCAAATGTTTTAATCTAGAAGTGATCTTAAAAATGACACCTTAAATTCCTCAATATCTTGCAAATTAACAAAATTATAAAGATTTGAAATTTTGCAAGATTTAAGGTAAGAAAAATCTTAGACTGATATGGACAGCAAGTGACCGAAAAGCTGTCAAGAGATAGATGACAGCTATCGAAAAGCTGTCAAGAGATAGATGACAGCTATCGAAAAGCTGTCAAGAGATAGATGGCAGCTATCGAAAAGCTGTCAAGTGATAGATGGCAGATATCGAAAAGCAATCAAGAGATAGATGGTAGCTAACGAAAAGCTGTCAAGAGATAGATGACAGCTATCGAAAAGCTGTCAAGAGATTAGATGGCAGCTATCGAAAAGCTGTCAAGTGATAGATGGCGGCTATCGAAAAGCTGTCTAGAGATAGATGGCGGCTATCGAAAAGCTGTCTAGAGATAGATGGCGGCTATCGAAAAGCTGTCTAGAGATAGATGGCGGCTATCGAAAAGCTGTCTAGAGATAGATGGCGGCTATCGAAAAGCTGTCTAGAGATAGATGGCGGCTATCGAAAAGCTGTCTAGAGATAGATGGCGGCTATCGAAAAGCTGTCAAGTGATAGATGGCGGCTATCGAAAAGCTGTCTAGAGATAGATGGCTGCTATCGAAAAGCTGTCAAGTGATAGATGGCGGCTATCGAAAAGCTGTCTAGAGATAGATGGCGGCTATCGAAAAGCTGTCTAGAGATAGATGGCGGCTATCGAAAAGCTGTCTAGAGATAGATGGCGGCTATCGAAAAGCTGTCTAGAGATAGATGGCGGCTATCGAAAAGCTGTCAAGTGATAGATGGCGGCTATCGAAAAGCTGTCTAGAGATAGATGGCGGCTATCGAAAAGCTGTCAAGTGATAGATGGCGGCTATCGAAAAGCTGTCTATAGATAGATGTCAGCTATCGAAAAGCTGACAAGAGATAGATGGTAGCTATCAAAAAGCTGTCTAGAGATAGATGTCAGCTATCGAAAAGCTGTCAAAAGATAGATGTCAGCTATCGAAAAGCTGTCAAGTGATAGATGTCAGCTATCGAAAAGCTGACAAGAGATAGATGTCAGCTATCGAAAAGCTGTCAAGATAGATGTCAGTTATCGAAAAGTTGTCAAGAGATAGATGACAGCTATCGAAAAGCTGACAAGAGATAGATATTACTTATCGAAAAGCTGTCTAGAAGTAGATGGCAGCTAACGAAAAGCTGTAAAGTGATAGATGTCAGTTATCGAAAAGCTGTCTAGATATAGATGTCAGCTATCGAAAACCTGTCAAGAGATAGATGGCGGCTATCGAAAAGCTGTCTAGAGATAAATGGCAGCTATCGAAAAGCTCTCAATTGATATATGTAAGCTATCGAAAAGCTGTCAATTGATATATGTAAGCTATCGAAAAGCTATCAAGTGATATATGTAAGCTATCGAAAAGCTGTCAAGTGATATATGGCAGCTATCGAAAAGCTGTCAAGTGATATATGGCAGCTATCGAAAAGCTGTCAAGTGATAGATGGCGGCTATCGAAAAGCTGTCAAGAGATAGATGGCGGCTATCGAAAACCTGTCAAGAGATAGATGTCAGCTATCGAAAACCTGTCAAGAGATAGATGTCAGCTATCGAAAACCTGTCAAGAGATAGATGTCAGCTATCGAAAACCTGTCAAGAGATAGATGTCAGCTATCGAAAATGTCAAGAGATAGATGTCAGCTATCGAAAACCTGTCAAGAGATAGATGTCAGTTATCGAAAAGCTGTCTAGATATAGCTACCGAGGGATGGAGATGAGTGACGCTATTTCGTTAGCTTTGTGTTAAACTTTGGACAGGTCTGTGCTGTACAAGACGCCGTAGTTAAATGTGTACTTAGAGTATAATTTTAACTACAGACGTTTTTGTGTCATAAAAATGAAATAAAAGTTTTAATTATGGGGTTTTAATGTATTTTCTAGTTTATTTGTTGACAATATTACATTTAACTATTAATCTTTTTTTCAAACTTTACATAATAAATGAATGTGTTGCTGCCGCTAATTCTAAAACTGGTTAGAATGCGTCCTTTCAAAACTGTTCTTTTCCACACAACATTATGAATGCTCGCTATTTGTCCATTAATGTTCACCTATGTAACTCCAATTTAAGTTTAATATTTTGTTGTAATTTGACATTTGGGTGTTAGTTTTGCTGTCTCGATGTCTCCTGACATTTGATCCTTAATGTATATATGTTTTCAGACTAGTTTTTACTTTTATAACAGTATAGTCAATATCAACAAAATATATACTTCATAGGGTTACAAGTTGTTCTAAAGAGTATAGGGCACTTGTTTTGGGTATTTTTGTGGTGTAAGCGCATTTGTCCTTGGGTGTCTCCATGGGGTAGTCGCACTTGTTCTTGAAGTGTTTCGGTTGAGTTAGCGCACTTGTTCTCCTGCCATGGGTTCTGTCGCAAACCAACAGAAGTGTAGATAAAAGTATATAATAGTGAAATCTGCCTTAAAGACCAGCTCTATTTAAGGTTTATTGCCTTTAAAGAACGGTAAAGGTTTTATTCCATTTGAACCTGTATATATATATATAAATTTCCACATGCCCATAGAAGTCACTTTTACTTATTCCATTGGGTGGCTGTTATAGACAGGTTTGACTGTACTGGGTTCAAAACATAAATACCAAGTCAAGTTATTCACACTCTAAGATGTAAAACGATTGTATTAAAAGTGAAAATGTATTCATTGTAATTGTAAAAATGATTCAGGTTTTCAGACTTCAGTAATATTTGTAGAATGAAAACCAGCCAATTTAGTGTTTCCGACTTTCAACTAAAACAATAGTATTCAATTTCTTACTATGAGCCAACTTACATATTATACAAATGTTAATTTTACAACACTAGACGACTGTTTCAGTGCACAATTCATCATCAGTAGTGATTGGACTAAAATTGTGAAACCAAAAGTCAGGTTTTCACACTTTTGTACAAAAACAGTCGTGTTTAGTGAAAGAAAGAAAAAACTTTCAAACTAAAAACAATTGTGTTCAGTGTAAAAATTGTGTTATTAGATTTTCTACCAAGATGTTTCATGTTCAGGATTTTGTTACAGAACTCCATTTATCAAAATCAAAATAACATGGACATTTGTCAATTACTCGTTCCGTATGTTATACGAGTAGGTGACATATTTTGCACGTTACGACGTCAATCAATCCAGAATCCTAGTGACATTCACGAATGCTCCCGTATTCAAATGTCACAAATTTGTTTTAAAATGCAATATTAAGAATGTTATTTTATTTTCTTTACTTATTCAAAAGTGTTAAAGTGGGTATAATGGAAAACCTAGACTGGACTTTGGACTGTGGAATGGACTTTAGACTTGGACTGTGGAATGGACTTTGGACTTGGATTCTGCACTCTGGACAGTATACAGTATACTATGATTCACTGTATCCGTAACGGCAACGAATGTTTGGTATCGTTTCCGCTTTAAAATTGCGATCGCTTCAAATTTCGGATGATAGTTCAGTGGCAAATTTGTATTTGCAAAGTATTCATTGTCAAACTAGTATCCAATTCAATTTCATCTAAGTACAGAGTCCATTCCAGGTTTTCCATTATACCTTTAAAGTGAACGGTGGAGTTCAGAAAATTTAAAAAAATGCTGCCATGGGATTAAATGTACTTAGAATAACCAGCTGAGTCAACAAGAACAAGAGAGGAAAGATTAAACAA